>VZTO01016343.1:110829-173840 GCA_013400615.1 Syrrhaptes paradoxus | reverse complement strand
TTTTTTTTTTTTTTTAATTTTAAAGGCACAAGGTTCTCTGTTGTTTTTGCACGGTGCCTGTCAGGCTGTGAAGCCAGCTTTCGCCTGGTGATGGCAGGGAATAACACCGAGACGCTTAGCAAGACCAAGACACAGGGCTGCTCCTGGGAGCTGGTGGCCAAAGGAGGCACGGAAATCACAGTCTGCTGCTCCGACACCGTGCTTGGCCCTGCACCTTGCTGGCTGGGATCCAACAGTGCAAAATCCAAAAGGGCAAAAACCAAAGACACAAAACCCAAAGATACAAAACCCAAAGATGAAAAACCCATAAGCGCAGCACGGGAGCAGCAGGAACCAGGCAGGAATCACTGCAGCATCCCTGGCCGGAGGTGCCAGCTCCCTGGCTGCTGAAGCCAAGGGGAGGACAGGAGGGAGCCGCTGCCGTTATCAGCTCACACCCGCAGACACCAGAACCCTTTCACCCTGGGAGCAAAGGAAAACGCTCGGTTGTCTCCGACACCGTGTGACAGCAGCCAGGAAGCACGACCTCTTTAGAGGACCCACAGTGCTGGAGAGGGGGTTTGGAAATGTGCTGGAATCAAAAGAAACCCCCGGAGCCAGGCGTGAGCTTCCCCGGTGTCCCTCACCTGTGCAGATGTGCAGAGAGCCATTGCCCTCGCTGGGTTTTCCAAGCATGCGTGAGCGCAGACCTTGCTGTGTTCAGGAGGTGGTGGCAGGTTTTATGAACTGTCTGGATGAGCCATGATGAGGCAGTGACGGCTGGTGGGACAGGCAGCTCCCCATGTCCCCGCAAAAGGATGGGACCCTCTCCCCTCCCTCCCAGGCCTGCAGAACCCAGGGTCCAAGGGTTGCTCCTCTTACAAAGGATCCACCAATTTTGCAAAACGCACCATCATCCATTCATAGAGCATTGGTGAGTCATTAAGAGAATACTACTGGTGGCAGTGTAAACAAAAAGGGACATTTTATGACATAGTATTTCGATTGTGGGTAGTTTGTTTTTTTTTTTTTTTTTTCATTTCTTTTTTTGCTATTTTATTATATGATTTTTTTCTTTTCTTTTATAATTATCACTAAANCAGCCAAACCATCACCCACAGCAGCCGCTCTGCAGGGGAAGGCATCCCACAATGTCCTGGCAGCAGCATGGGATGGAAATACGGCTCCCAAACACCCCTTTTCCAGCTCTGCTCATGGTGTTATCAACCCTCCCAGCAAACCCGGCCCTGCTTGTGCCCTCACCCATGCAGCTACAGTGTGGCCGTGGCTTTGCGTTGTCTTCCTGTGCCCCAGGACCTCCTGGGGACAGCACAAGCCGAGGAGTGGTCCAAGCCCACAGGCTACAACCAACACGTGGAGAGTCCACCATCAGCTCCCAGGGGGAACCCAGCACCAGCAGCACAAGCCAGGACCAGCAGCCAGCCCCCACCCCAGACCCGTCAGCTGGAGCTTTGCGGGGGGGGGGACAGTCCCCTGCCCCATCCAAGACCCCTTTCCTGGAAGCTATTAAAATAAATAACCCGGGGTTTGGAAACACCAGCAAAACCATGGCAAGGAGAGCAGCCCCTTCTGCTGCCTGGCTTTTGGGGATGGCAGCTGGCCAGCTCCGGGTGCATCCCCAGCTGGCGAGAAGGGACTCCAGGCAGTGTCACCTGGTATTTATCTGGGGGAGACAGGATGACTGGGAACATGGGGAGAGGACAGAGAGGTGAAATTGGAAGGAGTGGAGGGACAAAAGGAGGGGCTGGGGTGGGAGCAGGAGCAATGGCAGAGGGAAGCAGGGAGGAGGGGCTGGAGCTGCCGGGGGGGACAGTGCCATTCCAACGCTTCATTCGGAGCCCCTGTGCCCTTCACCCTGACGCCTATTTAATGTCATCCTATTCAGCAAGCGTCCCCATGATCTGGTAATTATCTTTTACTTACAAAAGAGCATCTCTGTGTCAGAAATGCTCCCCTCTCCGGCTCTGCCACAGATCAATATCTCCTCAAGGCCTTCGCCATTGTTTGGGGAATGGAATTGATTTCTCTGAGGAGCGAGGGGAGGAAAAATATATAAATAAGTGCTGTGGAGATGTGTCCCTGCTGAAGGCTGTGCTGGGTAAGCAGTGAAGGAAAAGGACAGTGTACGGATCCCAACCGACCATCGCACGTATTGTGTCCCACTGCTGTCCCTGCTGAACTGGCTGCAGGGACGCTCAGTCATTTTATCAGTCGGTGCATAAGCATCTGAAATGCCAGAGCCAGAAAAAAATCTCTCTCTCACTCACGATATCACCAGCTTTCAAGGATTTTACAGCAGGATAAGAAGTGTAGAGGTACTGATTCAACACCGTCCATGTCCCACTGCAGGGCTGGAGCACACGCTTGAGCCGTGGCTGCTGTGGCCCTGCTGGGCTCTAGAGAGGAGCCTTGGAGACCTCCTTGGCTGAGCCATCAGCACCTTGGTGCCACCAGCACAGCACCAACACTGAAATCCCAAACGATTCAAGAGCCATCGAGGCACACTGCTGCCGGGCTGCCACCAGCGTGACCGCAGCAAGCACAAGCTGACCCTGGCAATGCCAACCAGCACCCTTCATGCTCCTCCCACCTGGCTGGTGACCTTCAAAATCATGAGATGTAGGATAAACACAACCTGATCTTGTGTCTGAGTGCAGGTTTCTAAACCTTTGGGATCTCTGAGCTGAGCCTCCCAGGGCATCACCCAGCTCCTGCCATCGGGAGCACCAGAGCGATGGGGAATGGATGGGGCAGAGGTAAAACCACTCCCCTGGCCCACGCTGCGCAGCGGCAGGGGGAAGCTGCAGCAAAGGGATGAACACAAGGGAAGACACTAAAGGATTTAAAAGTTACGCAGGTGCGGGAAAGGAGGAGGGGTTCGTTACTGCCTCCTTCCCAGCAACAGCAACCCTGTACAACGTCCTTCTGTCTGTCTTTCTGTCTTTCATTTCACATCCCTCTCAAAGCAGGCTGCCAGGCACCGGCCCTCAAGCCAGCGCCAGCCCCAGCCCAGGAGGGGCCAGGGTTACACCACCTCATTTGTACAAGGTGCTATGAGATCAGTATTTATCTTCCCTTCAAACACCTTGGCAGGCTGAGCCGTGCCGAGCTTGCAGTCTAACAGAGCCACTGCCATCCGTTTCAACCTTTCCCATCATGTCCTGGTTTTTTCTTGTTCAAGTGGGAGGAAACAGAGAAAGAAAAAAAAAAAAAAAGAGTGCAGGGGAGGGTGGAGATCTGACATGAGAAAACCTCAGGCAAAACCTTTCTCCAAGGACCTCTAAAAGTGCATTTATTCAGCTCCTTGGGTGGCGATGCTCGCAGGTTTATAAAGCACTGCTCAGCCTCTTCACCCCCTGAAAAGCAAACGAGCCCCAAAGCACGCTCTTCCATGCAACAGATCTCAGCCGAGCCTGGTCAGTCTGGGGAACGAGAAATGGAGGAGGATGGGAAGGAGCACAAGGTGGATGGATGTCTCCCAATGCACCGGCACCGAATTGCTGGCTGTGGGAGGGAACGATGGAGCATCCTCAGTGGGAATACATACGCAGTGAGAAGAAGGCAATCCTTTACAGGGGGAAAAACCATCAGATGGGACTAGATACACATGCAAGCAGCTTTGGAAGGAGTCAGCTCATTCAGGGAATTCAACAGCACGTCGACAGATGAAATTCAGGGCAGGCACATCCAGGGTACCACTTTTGGGGAAGAACAATTAGGAGCTGTCACACATGCTGATGTGGCTCCAAATTAACCCCAGCCATTCAAGGAAGACACGGAGGCACTCCAGAGCACAAACATCTCAGGGAAAGCGACGGTCCAAAGATGCTAGTTTGTGCTAAGAAGTGAGCAGTAAATAAAACTGTCACATTAGCAAGCAGGTCTATAAATCAGTGGGTCCCTCATCTGTGACACCGCACGTGGTTCTGCTGTGCCGAGCGGGGGGAAGAGGCAGATGCGGGGCAGGGAGGAGCCACAATGCTGCTGGTAGCATGGGAGGAACCCGGGCAGTGATTGACTGAAAACATTTAGGGGATTGGATTCACTTAAAGGAAGAAAGGAATTTCAAAGGACACAGAGGTATAAACCTCCACGTAAGGCAGAAGGTACCTCTGAGCTCAATTATTTAAATGTTCAGATCTGATGACAGTTCCCTGTGGAACTCAGTGCCCCGAGATGCTGGGGACATGATACTTTTTTTAAGGAACAAAAGTCAGATTAATCAGACTATCATCGATTATGCTAGCTGAGATCAAAGCACAGAAGAATACAAGTGCTATCACTCAAGGATTTATACCTCCCAAGTAACTGCTTAGGATTAGAGAGACATTTCAATAATCTGCCAGCTAAGTATGCATTGCGAGAGTAATAATCCTTCTCTCCCAACATCTGCTAGAAGCTACTAATGGAGATAGTAATAAGCTAGGTGGATCATAAAACTGACCTGATCTGATCGCTACCTTATAAACTGGAACACGAGGGTGTTGTCACTTCTCCTGGAGTAACCTGTCATCACCCAGGACCACCCCAAGGCGGAAGCCGCAGAAGCAGAGCACCAAGATGCCTTCTGGAGCTCAGCACCCACGGGAGGGCAGACAAGGCACGTGTGAAGCTACAGGAGGACGAGAGCTCAAACATGTGCTCTTTCTCCGTGGTAGGTCTATGGCTTCAGCTGGCGCTTGATGTAGCACCAAACCCAGGCAAGCAGAATCAGCTCACGCCTTAGACAAACGGAGCTTCACCACCGCTCCCCTTGGCTTTCCCTTTCTGTCTCTGCTTTTTTCAAATGTGTGGCACACTTCATGGAAAGTGACCCATTTGCCATAAAAGATTGAACATGGGTATATGGGAAGATGCTGTCCACTCCCCCTCTTGTTCCAAAACGCAGTCTGGTGGGCTGGGACACGTTCAAGGCAGGACGTGTGATGGAGTACGCTGCCTATGTCTACACAGCTCCAAACACCATTGCGGAGGGCTGGCCAGGGAGAGAAGGTACGGAAATAACAGCAAGAAGAAACAACGTGCATGAAGGGAGGAAGCAGAGGGAGAGGAGAATTGTAACACCAAGGCATCCAACATAACTGATTTCCTCCAACAAACTCCTAGCGAAAGGTTAGCTCTGATATGAGAGCTGTGGGAAAAATGTCAAGAGTTTCTCAGAGAAAAGCAAGTAACATTTCTATTTCCCATCATCTCCCCAGAAAGGGGAAAACAAGGCAAAACAGGAGCGAGGACCTGCACCCAGCTGGTTCCAGCCCCTGCTCTGCATGTGCAGAATCAGCACAAAACACATAGGAAAGGAAAAAAACCAGCGCAGTATCATTTCCTTCCAAATTCACTAGAGTTTTGAATATAGCAACCATAAAACCCAATCCTTCTTGAATCTCTTCCATCAGCTGGTCAGGAAGCAATGCCCCAGCACCTTGGTCCCTGTCCCGGGCACACCCTGCCCCAGTCTCCCAGCAGGGACGGCTTCAGGGCACGTTGGCCCCGTGGGATGTGACACCCCAGGCCAGTGGTGCCAGACCCTTCTGTAAGGCTGCTGCCCAGGGTCAGAGCCTCGCTGGCTGGATCAGTGGTGCCCATCCAGCCAGACAGGCAGGCTGTGTCCCCACTGAGGTCACCCGCGTGACTCCTGCTGTGCCACCAGGGACCGTGACCAGGACAGCAAACCCCCAGCAGCTCTCCACGTGCTGCTGGCTGCCGCCAAGTAGGCTGCAGGGTGACCGGGCAGCCTCCCATGTCCATCACCTCCACTGCCGGGTGCCTTCGCACCAGGCTGACCCGTGACAACCTCTCCCAGCTCTGCTTTTTATTTTGACAGGCACTAAAATGCAACTTTAGGAGAAGGAAAGCAAGAAAGCTCCTTGTCCAAACCCCTCTCCAGAGGAGCAGGACGCAGCCCCCAGTCCCCCCAGGTGCCAGGTTGGTGACCCCACCCCAGGCACGCCCCCACCCAGTGCAGTGTAGCCTCTTCCTCTGCAGAACAGGAGCACGAGCCATCATGATGGCATCTTATAGGAGAGCGCTGGTGTCAGCTAGAATATATTTGACCAAGCAGATGGTAGGAATCGCCTTAAAAGCCCTTGCAGAAAAAAAAATGCCCCGTAAACATGACACACCACTCAAGGCAGAGCACCCATGGGGGCCAGCTCTGCATGGGAAAACGCGAAGGGAGCCCGGTCACCTCCCTGTGCTCCAGCGAGCACCACTCCTGGCTGCCCAGACACCAGCATCCCTTCCCCTAACTGCTGGTGGCCACTTGTGACCAGGTGCTAAAGGGTGATGTGTACAAAGCATTTGCTCATTTGCCCCCCGTGTCCTGTCCGTGGCTTCCCCCACCTTGGGGAGAAGGGTGAACCCCCCTCTGCAGTGTCTCTTTCTCTTAATACAAATTAATCCCCTATTGATTCAGCTCAAGCCGAGCTGAGCTGCTTATCCTTGCCTGGTGCAACCGCTGACGCTCGCTCGCGCACCTCCCAGGCCTGCACAGGGAACAAGGTGCAGGTGACAAGGGCCTGGCGCACAGCTGGAACAGCTGGAGACATGCAGCTGGGGAGGGGGCAGCTCGCTCCCGGCAGACACCCCAAGCAAAGCAGCTCTGGAGCAGTTCACCCCAATCTAACCAGAGGGGTCTGATGGTTAAAGAAACACCCTCTGTATACACACAACCCAAAGGCATCAGGTCCTTTTCTCCACTTGAAAATAATTACCAAAAAAAAGAAGAATGCTCAGCAGTGCAGGGAAACTGCAAAGCAAAAAACGTGCCCCAGGCAGGTGCTTCTCTGGAAGCTTTGGTCCCCAACAGGACCCCTCCCTGAAACCCCTCCTGCGGCTGAGCTCACTGGGGAGGTGCTGCCATCAGCCCTATGCTGTGCTTGCAGCCACACACCCAAGGGACTGTCACCACGTGCGTAGCCCAGACCACCAGAGCCGAGGGCTGGAGAGAGGAGCCCTGGGAGCCCTGGCAGCTCAGCCCTGGGGACACCGAGCATGGCTGCTTCCCACCGACACCATCCCGTGTACCGACTGCCAGGTTATTTGTCATCTCAGAAACAAATGCTCCGGTGGGTATTCCCACCACCAGAGCCAACCTGGAGGGTGAGCCGGCAGAGGATGTCGGAGAGCAGCCGGCACTGCCGTCCCTGCCCTGCCTGTCACAGCCCAGCAGTGTCAAGGACAATGTCGGAGTCTCGTCATGCGTTTCAGTGGCCACGAGCAGCAGAGAGAAAGCATTGCTATGGGAACAGGATATCGGAGCTGACAGGAGGTGGCCTTTGCAGGCTCCCAGGAGGATGGGGATGCAGCACTGCTTCCCATTTTCGGAGGCCATTGTTTGAGCTGATACGGGAAAATGTGCCGTGAAGGGATCAGAGCTCCAGCCCCAGCCGGCAGCAGGTCTCACGGGCACCGCTAGGGCAGGGGACACACAGCAGACACTGGCAGCGCCCAGGACAAGGCACCCTGCCAGCTCAGACCCATCATCACCTCCACCCCCTAATGCCAGGTACCCGGCACACAAGCCTGGCACTGGCTCTGCCTCCTGCTCAGAGCTTGACATTTCTCCTGGCTCTGGCAGAAAAGGGGGAAAAAGCAAAGAAGGAAATGAAAGAGCTCAGTGAGTGGGGAAAGTGAACGATGGAGCTGAGCAGAGCCCAAAGAATAGGGCTGGGAAAGACAGAAGCAGGAACCAGCAGTAGTTCATAGAATCACAGAATGGTTCGGGTTGGAAGGGACCTCATCTAGTTCCACCGCCCTACCATGGCAGGGACACCTTCCACTAGACCAGGTTGCTCAAAGTGTCATCCAGCCTGGCCTTGAACCCCTCCAGGGATGGAGCATCTATGTTAACATAAGATGTGTGTGTCCTGTCTTTGCTGGCATGGGATCTCTTCTGCTGCCCGCAGCTCAGGCTGCCCTACAGCGGGGAGAAAAGTGGTCACTGAGGAGGCAACTTCCATTGCATTTCCACCAAAAGGTTTGGGTTTAAATGAAAGCAGACCCACAGAGTTGCCTATAAAACCACTGGGGACTCAGAGGGCAGCTGGTTACGGTGGTGTGTATACATGCCAAACTACCCCGCGTGGCTCCGGGTCCAACTGTGTGACCTGTGCTCGTGCAAGTCCCTTCTAGATGGTGATATCCTCCACAGCCCACCGCCAAAAGGCTTAGCTCAGCACTTAAGCATGTAGCCCAGAATTATAAACAGAGTCTCTTGAGCCCCAAGGAAAATGGGCAACAGAAAGGGGCAGCCGAGTCCAGCCTTTTGCTACTTTGGGGGGGTCAAAGACACAAGCTCTGCTCAGGCTTTCTGCGACCTTCACCACGTCGTTTAATCCCTGTCTGCCCCGGCTGGCTTCAAACAAGAGGTAACAGCTCCCCTCTCGCAATGAGCACTGTAAGGCACAACAGTCAGAGAACAAGCCGAGATGAGAAGAGTGGCACCAATAAGATTTTTTATTATAGAAGCTGACCCCAAAAGTTAGAAAAACAACAAACAAGCCAAACCTCCAGTGTGTCAGCCAGAATATTTCACTTAACGTCTCCCTCTCCATCAAGCTTAGAAAAACACAGTATCATTTCAAAAGTATCACAAAGGACTACCTTGGCTTTTTCTTGCCTTATTCTACCCTTTTAGAGGTGGAATATGAGTTTTTTTGGAAAACAAAAACATCTGATAAAACATGCTCCCCAGACAGGTACAAAAATACCGCAGATAAACCAGAAATACCCAGCACCGGGCTCCTGTGACGAAGGACTGATGTCAGAGCCCCGAAGGATGCTCTGGCCGCCTCCACTGGTGAGACCCTAATCAGAGCAGAAGGCTTCTGGCTCAGGCTGAGACAATGCAATTGCTTTTTAATTTGCAAACTGTGCATATTTTCCTGATGATGTTTACGCCGAGCTACAGACCGGTGCTCTGCCATTGACCAGATAATTGCCGAAGAGTCAGGTCCTGCCTGGGGTACTTTAACCTTGCTGCTTATATTCAGCAGCGCAATGGTTTGAAGCCCGACTTGGAAACACTTGAGGGTAATAAACTGGGCAAGGGGAGGGGGAGGGCTACGCTATACTGTTATGATTCTGCAAAGGTTTCTGTTTTCTTTCTTGTTATCCTAATAACCCTTTTATAGAGCACGTTGTTGGCAAAGCCCTCTGCTGAGGCAGCCGGTTCTGTGTAGGCACAAGACAATTTGCAAAAGCAATAAACTGACATTCAGCTGAAAAAGCCTGCTAGAAAGATGAGCCATCAGCAAATCCCCCTACACATGCATGGCCTTAAAGACACGCCGGGTTTATATTGCAGTGAAAAAACCCCACATCAACCCAAACCGAACAGGCAGTGTCCTGCAGCGCCCCGGCTGCACCGGCACGGTGGACGCCGGCTCTGCTCTTGGCTGGCTGGAGGCACGGTGGCCCAGGAGGTGCTCTGGGGTCACCAACCACAGGCACCTGCTTCATGGGAACCCTTTTGGAAACTGCTAACGGACCTGCCTGCAGCCAGGTCATCTGATTGCCTCTGTGCCTCTGTGCCGGCAGGGTGATTTTCCAGAATCAGCTTCCTTTGGTGGTCAGAAACCTTCAGGTTTGCAGCCCGGAGCTATCCACTGGAAATTTCTGATTTATTCCGGGGCTGATGCTGTGCACGAGCTTGAATAACCTTTCTTCCTCTGCACATTCACCCCCTTGCTGTATCTACAAGAACAACCGTATTTCCCCCAGCCTTTGGGCTCTGACTCATGCTCACAGGCAGATCCCACAGATGAAGTGGGGACAGGCACCCCTGTCACCCCCACCTCTCCCCCCAGCTGCTCCCAGGCTGATAGGGTTCCCAGGGCAGCACCTACACACGTGGCTGCTGATCACAGGTCTACACCGCAAACCACAGCTCACCAGAGCCCCATGGGATGGCATTTTGACCCCCCATCTCGCTGTGTGGGGCTCCTCTAGGAGCACCCCTAGATCCTGTGGGCTTTTTCCTCGAGCACATCATCTCAGCAGCCCATGGTCACCCTACAACCAGCAATCACAGCTCGGACTCTGTAGCCAGTCAATCCCCCATTTTCAGAAGAAGCTCTCATGCTCATCCATGTGCTGCCTTATCCTTCTGCACTGTGTCATCCTTCCATCCCAACCTCTTCATGTTTGCCTCATCCTCAAGGTCATGGGGACCCTTGGTGACATCCTGACCCTCACCTACCCACATCATGCACGTGGCACCCCAACAGATTTGACCAGCACATCTCCTTTTGTGTCCAGGCCATTAATCAAAAATAAGATTAATTTGGAGACTAGAGAACTGCACCAGTAACATCCTTCAACCCTAACACATCCCGGTCCTTTCTGTAAGGACCTCATTGGTTTCAGAGTAGGCAAGCACAAAATGTAGCTTTGCAGGGTCTCTGGTTAGCCAAGGACACAGGCTCCAAAGAATAAGTCATCAGCTGAGGTGTAAAGAAGAACAAAATTTATTGCATTCAGAGGCAGGCTGGCTGGAGAAATCAAGCCTGAGAAAATAGAGACATATTACCAGCGCAAAGCCTACCGCCGAGTCTTAAGCCTATACTTTTGCAGCCGGCTAATCCCGCTAACATTAACACAGGAGCTGAGGGTTTTTAATGGCAGAGCTATTTATGGAGTGCTCATCTAACCCTTCATCATCTCCCGAAGATCCTGGTGAGGAACAAGCCTCATAACTCAGATGCCTGCTGGACACAAAAGGCAAACAGATGTCAATGTGAGTGGGGAGAAGACATTGGGAGGATCTGGTGGCACATCCGACAGCCCCGCCGATGGCCCGGCTCGCTCAGAGGGAGCATGCTGGGCACGCAGCAACGCTGCTCTGGCTTTGGTGATGCCACTTACCGCCTGTGCAGCTCAAACAGCCCATTGTGCTGTCCCCTTCCCTCCCAGTCCTCTACCAAGTCTCACCTAACACCCTCAGGGATACCTCATACCGCACCCACCACGCTGCTCCTCAAGAATCCTTTCCACTCATCACAGACCTTCAGAGGCACACTGCCAAGCCAGGCAATGAGCCCAAGGCCACCCTCCAGCTGGAAATCCTCATGGGCTGTGCAGCGTGGCACCCAGCCCTGCTGCTGGGACAGGCACCAGTGGCCCAGTCACACCTGTGCCTGGTGGTTGGGATGGACTGGTCATTAACGAGGAAGAGAACAGAGGAATAGGAACTGGAGAGCAGGTGGAGAGGGGGAGCAGCAGCTTGGTGCTTGCTGGAGTCCTGGCAGCCCCACCTGGCACTTTGTCAATGCTCCCTCTGCTTAATCTTCTTTTCAGAAGAGCATCTTGTTTAAATGGGATGATTCTTATTAAGAACTCCTCCAGTGAGAGCTGACCTGACCTCCCGTCACCCTGCTCTCTGCAGCCTCTTTCCACCGGGTCCACATTCCCCTTCATCCCACACCACCCCATCCTTCTCACATTCTCCATCACCTCTGACTCAAAGCCGCTCCAGTCCTTGCCTTACCTAGCTCCATCGCCTCACTCCACAGGGACCTGCCTCCCATTTCAATCCCTTTTTGCACTCCCCACTTCTTCCTCTCGCTTTCCTCCTGCCCATCACCCTCTCAGGGTGCCCCCCTGCCGGGCAGCAGGGAGATCCCACCCATGGAGGGTGAGCAGGGACAGATGCAGGAGGTGGGTACCACTGCTCCAGTCAGGAGGATGCAGCTCAGATGCCCCATTTCTCCCCAGCATCCTTCAGCCTGTTGACCCCACCTCCCCAGCAGACCCCGGCTCCCCAGCCTGCTGCCTTCCCACCTCAGTGTGAACTCTTTGCCATCACCTCTAAAAGCACTCCGCTACAGAAGAAAGTCCATCGCATCCCACCCAGGTAAGCAAGGGGGTTTGCTGCTCCAGCTGTTGTCCAGCTACCAGTCAAGCCTTCATTTCAATCACTAGCCACAAGAAAAGAGGGAAAAACAAATCCCTTCTCACACTAGCACACTTGTGCTACCTTTCCCCAGTCACTTCTCAAAATAAGGGCATCTTTCAGGAGCAAAAACTTCAGGGGATGAGGAGGGTTGAGAATTTTTTTTACATGTTTCACATCCCTTTTATTTAAAAAACGCTTTATGCAGCTGTCAGAAACCAAAATGAGAATTTCGTATTTTTTTTAGCAGTCTCAGAAATAAGGATGCTATGTGGGATCAATTTTTTATGGCAGTAAAGTAAGGGGGGAAAATAGCAGCAATTTTCTCTTTTGAACATGGCCTATTTAATGGCACGGATGTCACAGTGAAGCTTTATCCAGAGAGAGGGAGAAAAAGCCACAAAATGGTACTGTGGTCAATCAAAGACTTCTACACTACAATCTGCTTCTCCATCTCTCCTATAGCCATCTGAGATTTCCATCACTTCTCCTCTTAGCCTTTCTTTCCATCTCTCCCCTCTCCAAGCCCTGCCAGAAGTTAAAATAAAGCACTAAGTGCCCAGATCCAATGGCCCCTCCACAGAACACACCGGCACAGCCCCTCCTTGGGAATCACGAACCGATGCAGCGCATCAGAAACACTCCAGCTGCACGCAGGGAGCTGGGAAATGCTGCTGCTCCAGTGGTGTTTTGGTCCCAGTGATACCACGCAAGCAAGAAAATCCATTTCATTCCAGCACTAACAAACCCATACCAGCTATGCCAAATCCCACAGCTGAGCACCAGCATGGGCTTGCTGCATTCTCCCTGCCTCTTCTTGCCCTTTTTTTTTCTGCAAGCAGACCTGACAATGCCCGCTGTCCTCCCCAGCATGGCTCTGCTGGGACAAAGTGGGACACCAGCCCTGGGTGAGACACACACGTTCCAACCCACATCCACCTCCAAGCACCTGGTGTCATGGGCAGCTCCACTCCACCCAGAGACCTCACGCAGGGGAGCTGACATCCCTGCCATGTCCTCCCGGGGAGCAGGGGCTCGGTCCCCATCCCCCAGCCAGGCAGCAGGGAGGTCCACACCCAGGGAAGTTGAGCAGGGATAGTGAGGACCACCAGTGTCCCCAAGGGGACACAGCCTTTACACCTCACTCTCCCACTGACACCAGCCTGTCCCACTTGTCCCAGAGGATGGTGTAGAGGGGAGGTGACACATACGTCCCTGCAGCCCTGGGGACCCTGGGGTGAGCCGGCGGTCACAGGAGCCCTGCCCACACCGAAACACGCAGCAGCAGCACTCAGACACCAGCAGAGCCGGGGGAAGCCTGGCTGGACACAGCAGCGTGCCAGCAGCCCCGTTTGTCCTTCATCCCCCACGGTGGCAGCGGGAGCCAGGGCAGCAGATGAAGGACGAAGCCCCCTGCAGAAAGCCCTGCCAGGTCCTGGCCTCTTTGCCCCCCTCCTGCATTACAGCATGCTTGTTTAGGCCTCATTTTTGGGATACTTTTTTTGCAAACAATCTTACACAAAACCTTATACGGACTAAAACACACACAGGATTGCACTTCTCAATTTCACTTAAAACCACAACTCATTTCAGTCCCCCCCCATGCAGAAGCATGCCCGGCTCCAGCAGGCAGCAAGGAGCACCCCGACAGGGTCCAACCCAGTAAAGGCCAGGCACAAATCGTGTTGGGAAGGAGCAGGAATGCCCCTTGTTTTGATTATTTCAGCCTTAATTAGACACACATTGGAGGCTTGGAGCCAAGTTTCAGATTCCAGGTTCCCTGAGGCTTGAGAGCGCTGGGGTCTGAGTTTTGGTTTCGGAGCCAGAGCTGGTTTAATTCTCATCATTAACAACGCAGGGAGGGACTTTATCCTGGACCAGACTAATCCCTGCTGTAATTAGCTGCGAACAGGGAGGATGCACGGACCTCTGGCTTTGAACACAAATGACCTTCCAATGTCAAACAACTCCACATCCCGCGTTCTGCTCTTGACGCTGGGTCTGGGTTAGAAGCAGGGATGTTGGGACAGTGGCTGTGGAGGAGCCAGGTCCTCCCGGGGACCCCAGCCCTCCTTCTTCCCATGCACAGCCACAGGGGTGACCTCCACTAGAGAGCTGAGCCCCAGGTGATGATGCTGCCACACACAGCGAGGGAGCTCTGTGCTTTCTGCGTCAGTCCCCATCAGCTTTGCTTGACCCACGGGGACACCAAGCACAGAGGTGTAAAGTTATCTGCCCGAGCACAAGCAACCAAATGCAAAATTAAGAGACCATAGCCACGTCCCACTGGATACATGAATCCCACAGCCAGAACAGGCACTGCATTGTGTTAAGGACTAAAAAAATAAAAACACCAGACAGGGAAGCAAGGGGACAAGGTGAAAAGTCCCTGTGGGGAAGCAAAACACAACCTGAAGAATGGATGCAGCCCAGCTCCTGGCAGGTACTTCCACCAAAGCTCCAGGATGGGGACGGGGAGGTGATGGAGCTCCAGCCAAGCTGGATGGGAGAATGCAGCCTGTGGAACTGCGCTCACAGACAAATGCCACCCAGGGCGGGAGCAGGGCGCAGGGCTGGCCACTTGGTGCTGCCCACTCTCCCCAGCCCAGGCACAGGACAGCCCACGGTCCTCCTGCTCCCCCACCCCAGCAGCCTCCACCACCCCTGGTCTCTGCAGGGACCTGAATCCCCCAGCAGCACAGCGAGCATCACCGCAGAACGACCCCGCAGCTGCCTTGCTCTGCCCTTGTCACGCTCCACAAAAGCAAAAGGCTTCTCCATCTCCAAGGTCACGGGAAGGACACAGGGCTGCTGGGCTCTTGGCGCACAGCAGAGGGGATGTGAGGGGTGTCAGGGCAGGCCCAGGGAAAGGGGCTGCTCCGGGAAGAGGCTCTGGGAGCAGGTGGGCAAGCAAGGCTCCAAAAAATGCACATGCTTCCCGGGTGCAACCCCTGCAGCTCCCCACAGCAACCTGCAGGACCCCCGGGCGCAGTTCGCTGCACTGGGGCATGTCAGGGACTGCAGAGAGGGAAGCTGAGGGCCCCTCAGCACCCAGTACCCTCCAAATGAAGGGCAAAGAGACAGCTCTGATGCAGGGAGGAGCACAGCGCAGTGACGTCTCTACCAGGGGAAGGTGCTCCAGCAAGCTGCTGCTGTCAGCGCTGCTCACGCAGCTTCCCCTCCCAAATCCTCATTTCACCAGCCTCGAGCACTCTCCAGCAGCGCCTGCACATCCCGGCTGGCAGAGCAAACACCCCAACGCCGGCACACAGGCACTGGAGCGATCCTGCCCTGAGCCCACCACTCCCATGTTTGCCAAGTGCTGTTTGCAGAGCCCAGAGCTCTCCTCCATCCGCAGCTCTGTTCTGCTTCGGGAGAATGGGCTTACAAATAATTTATGTGAATCGGCTTGTGGCTCCTGTTAACTGCTTTTGTGCATCTTAAACCTTCCTCCTGGTGCCAGCCGGTACACATGGGGAGGACTGAAGGGGAGCAGCACCCTCCCAGACTTACTGCCACGACTGAAGCACCAGAGCTACACCAACAGGCTTTGCCCCATGGGCTAAACACCCCCCACACGTCAGGAGCACCCAACCACAGCCACGCGTACAGCGGTGCGCTTGCCAGCCCTGCCTGCAGCCCCTGCCACCCAGGAACGGGGAAGAGAGGGCAGGGATGGGTGCTGGCACAGGGGACTCCCCTCAAATGCCCCCTCCCCAAGGACAGGAGACAGTGACAGCCCCGCTGGCAAATCTTGCGGGAGCTGCCAGGACGCAGAGCTGAGGCTGGGCTGGCAGCCGCAGCCAGAGGCCATCAGTGGGAAGGCAACGACGTCCATCACCCCGGTTCCCCGGTGCTGGTGGCACCCGCTACCTGCCAACAGCCGCATCCTGCTTCTCCTGCAGTACCGAGCATTTGAAGCAATTAGCAATTCTGAACTACAAAACATTGTCTCGGTGGGATAATAAACTCCAACATCTGTCAGAAGAGCTAGCGCCTATCAAATTGCCACGAGAAATGCTTTTCCTCTCATTCAATTCACAGCTAAATTGAAAACAACCCCAGAAAGTATCCAGTGGCACCGGCTCACCATCCATCTCTGCGAGCGCACAAGCTGTTCGCCATTGCAGGGAAAGCATCCTGGCCACGCAGCGATCACTCACTCGGATTAACAAATCATTTTATTTAGATATGAAAAGAAGCTGTAATTGACTGATGGTGCACTCCCATATGGCACCCTATGCTGGAGAAGGAGGAAAACACTCAGTGCAGTCAGCCCCTTGCAGCATGCACTTGTTGCAGCTCCGGGAGAGGAACGAGCCGGGGGAATGGCTGCGGGGGGCTGGACTGTCGGGATGGGGGGGCACGGGGCAGGCTCCCTCTGCACTGAAACCGCTGCCACAACACAGAGGAAGGTGATGGTTTCCTGCCCTTCCAGCCTCAGCAGCAAGGACCCCCCAGGACGAGGTACAGCGCTGGAGGAGAGACCCTCAATATAGCACAGCTCCATGGGAAAAAGGCAGGCACCCTTGTTTTAGAGACAGGGAAGTCAAAACTCATGCATGGGGATCAAGAGGGTCTCCAGCATCTCTGCAGGTCCCACTCCTGCAGGGACTGGCACGGGAGCCACAGGTGGTCCCTGTCCCCTCATGCTGTCCAAAGATGAGGCAGGCAGCTTGCCAGAGCACTGGTGGTCTCACAGGGCCCACGCAGGGTCACGCAGGATGGGAAGGGCTCACGGCCACTTCATCCCGACTGTGTCTTCTAAGGGGCAACACACGGCGCAGGAATTGTGGTGGGGGCAATGAGCTCCCACCTGCTCCAAACCCAAACTTTTCTTCCGACAGTGACTTGTCACATCTGACAGTGACCCGTGTGTTGTCTGCTTGAACAGACGATGGAGGGGATCGTCCCAACAACACACACAGAGCTGGACAACGCTCCTGTTTCATCTGAATTAATTCAGAGCATCAATACAAAAGGCCACATTAGGGGGAGTCAGAACAGCACAGTCGCAGGGATGCTTACTGAAAACAAGAGTCCGTGCGTTCCTGGCATGACATTTCCTTGCCTGCTTCCCACTTTACCAGGAAAAAAAAAACCAGCACAGCAAAGAATGAAATGGCAAAGCGGGGTGTTTTGAACGCCCCGCCTCGGGAAGCACCCCTAGGAAAGCCCAGCATCCTGAGGAGCGGCAGGAGGGCTGGCACTGGCCTGCTGAGGACGGATGGCCCGGAGGAGCATGTGCTGGAGTGTCTGTGCATGGGACAGGACACACAGCCCCCGAGCTGGCAATGTGTCCAGCAACGGCTGGTGTCAGACTGGCTTTTTGAGAAGAGCAAAGCAAACCTTGGTGCTTCATCAATGACACTTGCCTTGTAAAGCTTGTCATATCTGAATGCTCCACTCGATGGCCAGAGACAAAGCTCAGACCTGCTTTCTCTGCCACATCTGGTAAGATTTGGAAAGCCTTCTCTTCCAAATTGCTGCTCAGGATCCACTTGCCACCAGCCACATCAACCCTCGCAGCACATCAGGCTGTACAGAGCCCGAAATCCCCGCTGCTGCCACAGCCCCCAAGGCGCTCTGCTCCCCCAGGCACGGGCTGTATTTGCAGCGGAGGGAGCAAAGAACTGTCAAACGCCAAAAAGCAAGCGGTGATGCCGGCAATGATCCTTGCAGGACCCTGCAGGCCAAGGCGACATCTCACCTTCCTGCTCCACAACACGCCAAAACCCACAGCAACACGACCCAAACATCACGATAGCTCAAACATAATGCAACACCTGCATGCAGAACCCTCTGAACTGATCTGAGAGATGGTTTGCTGACAATATGTCTGAATTAGAAATACACAGCAAAGAGAAGCTGATTGAGAGCCGTTCACCTTTATTCATGCTGTCAGCAACAGTTTTGCCAACCATGCAGAATGCCGGGTGAGATTTCTCTCCTTCCCCAAAATGTCAAAATCGTTCTGACTGTGTGGTCGGAAGCATTTCATCAACAGGGGAGAGCTGCCTCTGGTGCCTGCCAGCCCCGGGAGGGCAGCGGGCAGCACAGCCTGGCCTGACCCCGCAGCCACGGGGATGGAGATGGGCAGAGCGGGCGGGAGGTGCTCGCTGCATCCCTCTGCACCCCAGCCCCACAGGGACGGCTCGTTTCCAAACAGAGGAAGATGCGAAAGGGGAATCCTTCTGGACTCTCTGGAGTTGAGGGAAGGGAAAACTCATAGGCCAGCAGGGCCAGAAAGGTCTGAAATACTCGGCAGCGTATCGCTGCCCTCCGGCACAAGCCTCCCCCGGGTCTGGCACCCCCCTGGTGCCAAGCCACAGCTGGCTGTGGACACGCTGGGAGCATGTGAGATGGGATTTTACCTGACAGTGAAAACCAGCCCAGAGCCTCTCATGGGCAATAGGGGAGCAGGGAGAGGGGAGGAAGTGAGTGCTTGGGGTTGGCTCAGTTTCCTGCTCTGAAATCCAGACAAGCTCAAGGGATCATGCAGTGTACAAAGCAAACGGGTTGGGGACACGGCCTCCCCCGCACCCTTGCACTGCAGGATCCGGCACGGCTGGCACCCAGCATTGCTTGCTGTCCCGTTCAGTAAGTGCTGGGGCAAGGCTGCAGTTCTGTGAGGGCTGCTCCTCCTGGGCAGCCACAAAACCACGGGGAAGCTGCTCAACCTCAGCATGGCAAGGCGTCTTGGGGAGCTGGGTGACATTTCGAGACCTTTGCTGTAAATAAATAAGACAGTGAGGAGATCTCCTAGAAAGCATCCTGGATTTCCTCGCCTCTCCTCCTCCAGCTCTGCCACCACCTGAGCAGCCATTTACAGGGCTGGGAGCCCCCAGCAACACCAGCCTGGAGAGTCTCGCCTGGGGCCAGGGGGTCTGCCCCCAGCAGCAGGTTCAGCACAGCCGCACCTCCCCTCATCTGACCCAGAAAGGCCAAATGGAAAATAACCAACAGCAAAAAGCCCAGCAGAGCATCCCGCAGGAGACCAGCACGATCTCAAACACAGACACATCGCCAGCAGGCCCATCGACCTGCTGCTCTCCAGCTCAAACAGAGGGTCGGGGCTTCAGGCAGGAATTACCAGGTGAAATTCCCTGGCCCCTGCCAGGCAGGAGGTCAGAGCTGATGGCCGCTACTTTCCCTCCTGGTCTTCATGTCTAGAAAGCTCAGAGAAGTGGGGAAGAGGGAGAAGCTGTACCCTGAGCATGGCTCCTCAAGGTTAAAGAGGGCAGGGGGATGCTGAGCAGAGGATGGAGACAGCTTGGGCACACCGAGGGAGCTGTTGGATGGCTTTCACAGGGGGTTTATGGGCCAGCAGGGCACAGCAGTACAGAGAAGAAAAGAAACCATAAAGAATACACCAGCCCTGGGATTTCTGAGGGTTAAGAGTGAAGCTGTGGGCACAGCCCCATTGGTAACCCCCAGCCCCGGGTTTGCTCTGGGATGCTCTGCACACCTCCGCCCGCACTTCAGCATAACAGCTGCATATTTCCAACGCTTGCTTGCTTAGAAACCCTGGAGATTAATGACCAGAAGAAGGAATCTATCTGGGAAATAAAAGCATTATGTTAAAAGCATGACAGCAATTACGTTAGTATTAGTCACAAAACACTGCACACTTGGAGAGGTTTTAAGTTGCACTCCTTGTTTATTTGCTTTGCTTTCCCCTTCCCTGCACAGCGTTGGTGTTCCCGTGCTCCCTGGAATGGCAGCAGCAGTGACAACCTGGCTGAGCACCGAGCAGGGTGCCAGGGTCCAGGAACACCAAAGGCCACAAACAGAAGATGCTGACATGGTACTTCTCACTCCCCACCTCTCTCTGAGATTCTCCATCTCCTTCACGTGAAGGTAACAGCCCAACACACCTTCACGAAGGCAGGAAGGAAAACAGGAACTGCCCTGAGATGCAGCCTGTGCCTTCCAGACTTACAGGGACGCTGGGTGCTGCCCTGGGGATGTGTAGAGCTCCCACTGCTACCTGCAGCTCCGCGAGAGATACCTCCTGCCCAGAGACACCCCCTGGGGACCTCGACTCTCTCCACACTCCCACCCTCCTATGAGTGTAACCCTCACACCAGGGAAGGCCGTACGCTCACGCAAGCACGCACGGATGCTCCCGTACCCTCCTGACCTCCAGCATCCCACGGTACAGAGATTTAGCTCATCACTGGCAGTGCCAGCAACACTCTCAATAGTATTCTCCTCTTAAAAATTTGTCTAATTACTTCTGGAAGCTTTCTGAACTCATCTGGCAGCCAGTTCCACTGCTCTCCTTCCTCTTGCCATAGAGGAGTTGTCGTGTGTTGGCTTTTCTCCTGCCATCAATTAATTTAATTTAATTTGATACCCCAGCATCTGATTAGCAGAAACAAAGAAAAGTCACTTCCTACTGCCCTCGCAGTACCCACCCCACCCACACAGCCCCAGGCCACCCCTCTGCAGCTTTTGAGCATCACTTACATTGCCAGCACCTCCTAGGGATGTCCATTGCCCTTGTCACCCAGCTCTGTCCCTCTGCTCCTCTTTGCAGCAGGGAATTTGAGCTGCACAGTATTTTTTTCCCATGCAGACACACAGTAGATACATGCAACAGTCCATAACTGTGTTATGGGTTTTGTTTTCTCTTTGTTTCCTAAAAATTCATTACATTCAATCTGCTTTTTTGACTGCTACAGAGTACCGAGTCGCTATTTTCATGGAAGTGCTTATTCTGACTCCGAGGCATGGCTCCTTGCCCGCAACAACCTCAGAGCCCGGCACCACTTGCAGATGTGAGGATCGTTTCCTTCTCCTTGTATGCGTCACTTGGCATGACACTGGATTTCATCTGCTGTTTTACCGGGCAGCCTCTCGCTACCTGACGTCCTTCACAACTCTTTGCACTTGTCTCATCCTCATCCTCCAGGACAAGCTGGGAGCACGAGGCACCTTCGGCACATGGCTCTCAGCCTCCTATCCCAGAATACAAAGATACCAAACAGCAATGAGCCCACAGGGAATTCAACGGTGCCAAGAAAACTTACTCCATACCTTTTAATCTCTCATTTACCCAATTATCCATCATCCTTCTTATTCCAGTGCAGGATAATTCTTTCAAAGCCTGGGCTGAGGGACTGGAGCACAGCGTTCTCCACAACCCAGAGTATCCAACTTCCCCTGCCTACGAAAGCTGTGCAAACCCCTCCTTGCCGTATCCCACCTGCACACATGTCTGCTGACCTGTCTGTTTGCATTTGCCCCACACAGTGGGTGGGAACATCGCTTCCCTGGTGTCCCCAACCTTGGTCCAAGGCAAAGACACCTCCAGCAGAGACGCACGTTACCAGCGATGCAGAAAATTCACCACAGAGAGGAAGGGAGAGCGACCCAGAGTCTCCAATAATGAGGTTTTGGGGTGCTGCCACTGTGTCGCAAGCACAAGCCCCCCTAGTTCTGAAACAGCCCCAGCTGAGAGCCAGAGGGGTGTGACAGCACTGGAGCAGGGACACCCACCACCCCCTCCCCGTCCTGCGGCAGCAGGGACCACCAGTGCCTGCATGAGGACCTGCTGTCTGCACATTTGCCTGTTGTTAGTGATCTCCAAGGTGACGGTGACTTTAAGTGAAAGCAGCCATCGGGTCTCACGGCAGACCCAGCTGTCAGGGCAGAGAGCAGGTACTTGGTGGGAGCCAGCCCCAGTGCCTGTGAACGAGCTGCCGGGCTTGTTCCGCTGCCGCTCTGCCATGCCAACTAATTACCGCCCTGTCAGGGACACTGATGCATGCTCCACTCATGGCAATTCAATTGTCCT
Source organism: Syrrhaptes paradoxus (assembly GCA_013400615.1). NCBI lineage: Eukaryota > Metazoa > Chordata > Aves > Pterocliformes > Pteroclidae > Syrrhaptes > Syrrhaptes paradoxus. The sequence goes on along the minus strand of VZTO01016343.1, from coordinate 152,145 downwards.
CTCTGCTCCACACACCTTATCAATATATATGCAGCTATATTTTCCCTGAAATCTCACAGAGGTGCAAAGAGCTGCCTACGGGAGATGGATTTTGCTCCCGGCATGCCGTGCAGGCGAACAGCGCAGCCGAAAAGCCACCGTCGGCGGGAGCCATCCGAGAGCTCTGCTGGTGTTTTTGGGGCTGCTGCAGAGACAGGAGATAAGATGGAGAAACGCACTCCGGGGAGAGCAGAGGGAGCAGGAGGAAAGCTGAAGGCAAGCAGCAGAAGGCCTTGGCGAGAGGGGATTTTGAAGCAGAGAAGTCAATTTGCAAAGACAGAAGAGAGAAAAACGCCTTTGCGGCAGCTCGACAGCAGAGTGACTCTGAGGCTGACGGCTTGGAGACGGGGGAGAAGCAGGGGAAGGGCACGGGGAGAGGAAACATCCACAGGCAGGTCAGGAGGGTGATAAACCCCAGTAAGAGAAGGTGGTGCTGGAAACCATCAATGACCAGAGGTTGTGACCATGTTGTAGGGAGGAGGCAGAAACAACAGAAATATTGTAAGGAGCAAGAAAAATGACACCGAACCCAACTGGAGGAGGCAGGGCAGGCTGTCGGAGAGGCAGGGGGGCTATCAGCCGTGGATGGAGAGGTCAGGGTCCACACATGAACTCCACTGAAGTTCAGAGGTGAGTGTCATAGATCAACACATCTGATCTGTTTTCAGGGCGACACTTGGGCTACAGGAAGATTTCACAACTCAAAAAGACTCACAAAGAGCCCGGTATTTTTAAAGTGCACAGTCAGGGATTGTAGCGTCATGGTTTGCAGTGTGTCAAGTGCATCCCATAAGAACATAAAACCAGAGCTTCTCGTTTTGCATAATTCCTCGCAGAACTCAAACGCCTGGGAAGTCTTTACATGAAATACATATGAAACAGGAGCAAGAAGTCACCTAAGAAACATTTTTAATTTATGAACTGTCAGACAAAAATGTCTCAGAATTAAAAGATAAGGGGGTTTAGAAGATAAAGGGCTCTGGCATCTGACACCCTCCGCAGCCTGGCAGTATCCATGTGATCCCTTTCTGAAATACAGATTTTCCCACTGTGCCAGAACGCAGGAGCGATGGGTTGGGAAGCACAGACAGATGTGCTCCAAGCCAGAAGACAGATGTGCTCCCAGACAGAAGTATGGCAGGAGTTTACAACCGCGGTACTTACTTAAAAGGCAGCAATGCATTATCCCTTGAGGGCAAAAAAAAGAACTTAAATGGTCTAAGAAAAGCAAACAGGATGATTAATTAAACTTGCTATTTCTAGAAAGGACCTGCCAGAGCAGATGTGCTCTGGTCCTTCCCTGGGGACGGTTTACAAAAACAGAGCCCTGCAGCTCTTCGTTCCCCAAAGCTTTGTGTTATTACTGATGAAGACAATGGCCGTATGTTCACTTTTGTATTTTAAGTTGTTGATTAGTGGGTGGCTCTGCATGGAAGGACCCCATGTCACCCTGCAGAGATGACCTCCCCGGGGTCCTCTGGGTCCCTGGGTCAGCTGCTGCCCTCAGTTCAGCTGGGAGCAGCAAAGGAGCTTCTCGGTTCCAGCATGAGAGAGGCTCTTGCAGAGAAGTTGGAAAGCTGTTTCAGGGAGGAACAATCCTCCTGCAGGGCTGAGTGGGGAAAGGCAGCGCTGGCTGGCACCAAACCCTGTGCAGGGAGGAAGGTCAGCGTGGAACAGCTCTGCTCTCCATCCTCACTGCGCAGAGTATTAGGAAACAGCACCAGGGCTGAAACAGGCAGCAACCACAGTGGCGACAAAAGCAGCAGCTGAAAATATATTAAAAACCCAAAACAAGCAAAAAAAACCAAACCAACCCAGCACACATCTCCTGCATGAGGCCACCCTTCCTGGCCTCCCACAGCAATGGGAACACGGTCCTTCAGAGGTGGCACACGTGGCAGCAGTCACAAACTGATACTGTACAAATCGTCACTTCAGTGGGATTACTGGTGCCTCCTCCAGCAGCTTCCTCGCTCTCCTCTCTCCCTCACCCTCCCTCTGCTCCAGAAGTGAGGAGGGAGAATGACAGATGCAATATTTTACAAAATGAGATAATTATATAGCAGCCACATGTGGAGATCAGATTAGCAAGAGATTTCAATGCAAGGATATTTAATAAGAACAAGACACAGGTACACGGAAACGCAGGCAGCAAAAGGTCATCATCATCATCACCACGTCGAGATTATGAAACAAAACACTTATGACCTACACAGGCGTTGATGCTCACTGCAGTAATTCTATTGTTATTGCAACACAAATAGGATTACTCCGAACAGGAGATGTATAGCTGCACACAGCCAAGAAGAATTAAAAAATACCACTACAGAGACTACAGCAAAGTAATTCAAATGCAGGGCAGAAACTCTATCCTATTTCCAGCCTGCCCCATCACCCTGTAAGATTTGCATGCTGTGTTCCCATGCCAAACACCACGGGAATAGCCAAGAGCTTGGGACCCAAGCCCTGTTTGGTGGTAGTCCAGCAGTGCCACCCCTTGCTGCAGCAGGACGAGAGAGCTCACACCCACAGGCAGCCCTGGATAACTCTTCAAGCACAGCCTGCTTTCTGCGCTGGGCCAGAGCATCCTCACGAGACACGTGCTCTGCTGCCACTGCAGCGAGTCCTTGACAAAGGCAAGGCCTTCATTTGTCAATGCCCTGGCCTTTGTTAGACTAATGCAAATCCATCTTTATGGATTACCATCTTATGTCTGTTGAAAAATTTCCTCCATGTTATCCCAAGTATGAGGGGGGAGCAGGGAGGGGGCTGTACGAGTCACTCCCGGCAGCGTGGCGGAGCTGACATGACAGCCGAGCTGCTCCGAGGGATCTGATACAGACACAGAGATAGATCACACAGATGAAGCGATAATTTCACAGCGATTAAGCCACACTCTGTAGGAGCCTTCATTAAAGTCTACTGGGGAGAAGCAGCAAGCCCTCTATTTTTTTTTTTCTTAAAACAGTAAATATTAACTCTCCGAGCATGTTCCCAGGTTTGTTTTAAAGAGGGACCTTTTTCACTGGAACTCCTCAGACCCTCTGCCGTTTCTGGCTGCCCTCAAACTGCAAGTCCTCTGCCTGCCACAGATGTACAGCTGTGATCTGGGTAAGCCTGCAGGGGCACAGCCCTGCTGAGAAATTGGGTATGGGTCCAAAAAGCCTCCCCTCAGAGCCACAGGCACTGCAGGGGGACAGGAGTCTGGACCAGAATGCTGAACCTTGGACCAAGATGCTGAACCTCAGACCGCGATGCAGATGCAGGACTCGACCCAGCTGATCCCATTCTCTCCGCTGTGAGTCCCCAGGCATGAAACCTAATTATTTGCTTGCAGCTAGTTTTAACTTTTGCTGCCCACACTGTACCATCCTGGATATAAAAGACTCATTCTTGGTAGCTGCTTAAAACCGGGCAGAAACAACCCTCCCGCACGATGCTGCTGCTCGCCAGTGCTGCCTCAGCAAGCTTCACCCTGGGAAAATGTTGTATTTTGATTGACACCACAGAAACACCCATTGCAACGTGTTTTAAACAAAAAACATCTGCACTTACTCACACAGCACAAGTCAGCGAGATGAGTCCCCCCCCTCCTATCAGCAAGCACCGAGAGCAGGGCTGGCCCTGCCACCGTGTCACCCGCGGCCATGTCCCTGGGCACACACAGCAGCAAACACAGGACCCGCGGGGACAGCCCCGCACACCAGCTCAGTACTGGGGGAATGAGAAAGAGGACAAATCCTCCTCTGGAGGGACAGGTACAAGTGACTGCTGCCTGGGAGGAGATGGCTAGGTCAGAGCTGACCCCAGATGTGCTCCTGGAGGAAGGCTGGTGGCAGGCACCGCTCCATGCCAGCACAGTGCCATGGGCTTGGGCTTGCCCCCCTCCCCATCCAGGGGCCAAGGGATCCAGCATTCAGTGCGTCCCACCAGCAGGTCCATGCACGAAAGGCACCGTGGCGGGCAGGGAGCTCCCATCAGGCAGGAGGAACACAAGATCTTGCAATTACATCCCAAGAAATCAGAGAACCAAAATACAGACACGGTTAAATGCAGGCATGTTTGCCTTCCCCCAGACAAATTGCTTTCGATAATCTGGAATTATTTCTCTTGGGCTTTTTAAAGACTTCTCAAACGTATTAGGACAGCCAGGAGCACAGATGAACTATTTAGCTGCTTTGATGAGAAAATGTTCTCTTCCCACAGTTGGTACCACTTACAAGAAGCCCAATGGGGAAACCTGTGCCATCTTCACATGGAGATGCGCAGAAATGATTAATCTAAAGTTAACTATAATTTATTGTCCTATCCCAGGCAAAAGGCCCCAAATTCAAATAACACCACTGTGTCCAAAGCTAACCCATGGAGAGAACCAGCCTCCAAAAAACAACCACACCTGCACCAGCTCTGCCCATCGCTGAGGACCAAATCCTGGCAGGATGGTCCCCCAGCTAAAATGATGGGACTTGAGACTCCAGGATTTACCTCTTTGCTCTGCTCTTGTCCCCCTGGGTGACCCACCTCATCCCTGGGACACTGCCCCTTCTGTGACATGGGGAAAGCCACCCTCCCCTCTCCCAGTGCTCCTGTGCTGTCTCTCCTGCATGGTCTGCACCTGCATAAATAATTTCTGATGGGGCTTTGTAATTGATACCTCATCATAATTTTACAGCTATACTTTGAAATGTCATCAATTTTTTCTTTTTAAGTTTGGTAAAAAGGCTGGAATTTGGGATTCGGATGGCTTCATCTGAACATCTCAGTAAATCATTAAAAACAAAACCAAAATAAAACAAAGGCACGGCAATGGTTTACCATATGCTTTTGGAGAGGTTCTGTCAGTAGGATTTACATCACTTTTTCAGCCACAGGAGAGGAGTGAAGAAGGCTGGCGGACAGACATCCTCCTCCGGCAGCAGAGCCGGACAGACAGACACACGCCGGTGCAGGTGTGTCAGCGCTGGCCCTTGCTCCCCGGGCTGTGGCGAGAGTTCAAGCTCCAGTCGCAAGGGTTTGTCACACTCTGCCAGCGCTAAAATAAATGAGGAGGACCTCAGGCTGCGGGGTGATGAATGTGCAGCTGGCATGCCAAGATTTCAGTGGGTCACCATTCTGCTTACGCTCAACACAATTATTTTAATTATTACCTGCATCTCAATTCCGAGTGGCCGCCTAAGGGCAGGTATTTATCGGCATGCAGTGATGCAGGAGAGCATTTCTGCAGGTACGGGCAAGAGCTAATGCATGTTTTTCCCTGTACCAGGGATGGCAACTCTCCTTTGGCTGGGGAGGGAGCTGGGAGGATTCCCAGGGGCCACCAGTACCCTCTCCCACCTGGGGCGGCGGGGGCTGGAGCCATGAGGTTTAACCCAAATTTCTCTAATAAACAAACCAACATCCCCAAATCCAGCAGCAAGAATTAATTACAACCTGTCCTCTACAAGAGAGCAAACTTCGCTGTTGCTTAAAACACCACAGAGTTTTCCTTGCGACCTGCTGAAGGGGAAAGGGTTGCCAAGTGCAGGATTGTACTAACCATCGTGGTAAAACACTTGCCTGTTTGCAGGAGCACTTTAATTCTCTTACCAGACGAATGCCAGCCAGCAGAATGATTAAAAATGCTAAGGTTGGCAAAACGTAGGAAGCTTTGAAGAGCGCGTATCAGAAGAGCTCCCACCGCCCTGACACCGCCTCAGGCTCTGCAAATCCATTTCTCCCTACGATTGTGTTGAAGTACTAGTTTATCTCCCTTGTTAAGTAACCTGTATCAAAACCATCAGAGGAATATTTTTTTTGAAGTTTCTGGTGACCCAGTTCAAAGTAACAATGTGAAATTTATTCGTCCAAGCTGGGCACATGATGAGGGGAGACGACACTTCTCATCTGCATAGGGGCCTATAAATATCCTTATGCAAACCGTGGCCAGGCTCTCGTTAATGCCAACACAACCTGAAAATAACGTTAAATACCAAAGGGAAAGGGAAATTCAATTACTCTCATTTGATGCAGAGCAGGAGAGTGCCCTTTAGCAGTGCAGCAGTTTATGAACTGCAAGCAGCAGAGATGATGGGGACAGCTGAGGGACCGCAACTCGCTGAGCTGGGACCAGGCGCCCAAGGGGCCAGTGTGCCACAGGGATCCTGCAGCGAGGATTTGCTTGGGTTTAGTACTGCATAGGTATCAAATAATCATCTCCAGCTTATGGAGACAGAGAGCCTAAGAGTGATTCTGCATCCCTGTCCCCAGCTCATCCAGAGGCTTTGCTCCCCTTGTGAGGATGCGAGCTGTGTTTGGAGCCCCCCCATCCCCTGCAAACCACCCCGGGTTAATGGGAGTGGGGACCATGCAGCGAGGAGGGGTCATGCTCATGAACGCCTGACCGCCAGCAATAGTGCGTGTGCGTTAATCCTCTCTCAGCACCCCTCTGAGGGTTCACAGGGTGGAATTACAGCCATCACCAAACTGCCAGCGATGCCAAACAGCCGTCAGAACCCAGGCGTGCACTGCGCTCCCACCCCTCCGGAACTGCCCCCCCAGAGCGGGCTGGGGCCAGGGCTGCCCATCCTCCCAGTGCTATTGCAAAGATCAGAAACTGTGATCTCACTGAAAGCACAGCGATGTTATCCCTTGCGAAAAGCTCCAGAAGAAAGCCAGGCTTGCAGAGCCCTGTGTGCGTGTACCCAAGGACACTGCCACAGGCAGCACTCCAGCATCAGACACAGAAGGTATTGCCAAGGATTTATAGGACCTCTGAAGTCAGCCTCCCTGAGACCCTCTCTGCATCTCCAAAGCTGCTGGCGAAGGTAGGCTGCACCCCCCCCAAAACCCACAGGGTCCCTTGAGCCCTGAACGAGAGCTGAACCCTGGCGCTGCTCAGAGCAGAGCAGGACCAGAGCTTCCCATTTCAGCAGCTGGAGCTCACCAGGGCTGGGTGCTCACGCTGGGCTGGCCCATGGGTGAGGGGTGTGGGAGCCCACCCTTTCTCTGCTCAGATCCACGGCTGCCAACAAGGCTGTGCAGTAGCAGGTCTGGCTCAGAGCATCCCAAAAACACAGTAACTGGGATCAAATCCACCCATTAACCTCCATGAGCAGTGGAGGAACAACCCCCCCCCGCCTTTATCACAGACCACCTCTGATATCCTCTCCACTGACACACGCTCTGCAAGCCCTCCTACTCAATCCAGGGGAACAAGTTAAAGGTACTGTCCCTTCATCCTACCTTGAAGACAGCTGTGTTTGCTTTTCAAGGCAGATATTATACCACGGCACAATACAATCAAGAAAAGCAGCGGAGGAACGGCACCAGAGCCGTAACCGCTCGTGATAAGAGATGAGCGCGCAGCACAGTGAAGATCTCTTTCCCATTAAACCTTTCTGAATGACTCTCATTTCCAATCTTGATGCACCCTATGGAAAAATATGATAGGTTGTTCCTCATCTCTCTAATGTACTTTAAATAGATGATGCTCCAGATGGTATTGACACTGCTAAACAAATTGTGAAACCCACATGCCAAAAATACTGTGGGTAAACATACTAAACCACCCTGTGCAACAAAAGAGGCTAAAAGAACTGCAATCATCATCAGCTTTAAATGCTACTCACATCGCGGAACAGGGACTGGGCTTCAATTTTTGTTACTTTTAACAAAAATAAGATAGTACAACACTAATCAGAGACGAGGCTTTTAACATGCTGCAGCCAGAGTCTGGGGGAAGAGCCGCCATCTGCAGAGCCTTCCACCTGTACATGCATGGGATGGCTGCAGCTCAGGTCAGCAAGGACAACGTCAGTGTGCTTCGTGCCTGGCTGAAATGCTGGTGAGAGTCAGTACAGCTCTGAGCCGAAAAAAATCCCACAAACCAACCCCCTCATCAATGCAACTCATCTTTCTTGCCCCACTGATGCTCTCAGTGTGGCAACTTGGGGCGACATGGAGAGAAACGGGCTGTGGGGAGACTCGGTGCAGAACACCACGGTCCTCCCCAACACCATTTCCTTTGCGAAAGCAGATCTTGTTAAGAAATATGGTCAACTTGAGCATAAAAGAGGGAAATGGAGTTTCAAACCAGAACAGCTGCTTGTAGTTAACTCAAGAAAGAGCCACAGTACACTCTTTGTGCTGTTAACACTCGCAATAAAACCCTACTCAGAGTACAAATGGCATTTGGAAAATCATTGGGAAGAACAGCACTTAACAAAATCCTTGGGGAACTACCTCTGCAAAATCCTCTCCGATGGCGCTCAGACAGACAGGCAAAACAGCAGCCCTCTCTCTCGGCATCTCCAGGCACAGGGAGCACAAATAAGCTTTGGGCAAAAACCAGTTGCCAGTAAATACCTCTTCTGGCAGGGGAGCAGGGCTTGTTCTCGCATCAAGAACCACTCCGACCTCAGGAGCAGCTGCTATTAGGCAGCTGAGCCCTTCAGAAACAAGCTCAGCTGCGTGAGCATGCAGCGAACGGCACAGCCACGTGTGCGCACACGGCTGGGTGCAGGAGGAGAGGGCTGCACGGCTGCCCTTGGAGCACCCTCCTGGTGCAGCTTCCAGCATGATCCTTGTCAGAGTCTCACTCATACAGAAAGAAAAAAAGGTAACGAAGAAATGTTCCTACCCTTCACCCTGATTTTTCTCCCTAAAAGCACCGGTGAGTCCTCAGTAAGCAATAGTGTGCATGCCACAGTGATAGAAATAAAGCACTGGATAGAAAAACATCCATCAAATAACAAAAGCTGGGGTAGGGACCAAGAAATCTTTGCAGAAAAGTGCTCAGGAGCAAAGGGAACGCAGACCACTGGGAAGAAATCTGTCATGGGTACAGTCAATCTGTGCTGCTGGGATGCTGAGAAGGAAACATGCAGCACCCACTTCTCTGGGCAGCTGTGTGCTGCTCCCCAAAACCCCTGGAGTCAGCTCCGTCACCCCAGATAGGGGACAGGGACCCTCAGCCTTCTGATTACAACACAAGTGGAGACAGTGAGGATAGGAGGTTACAGCCAAACCGCTTCTGCATCACTAGGGATCATCTGCATTCTACGGGGCTGCTCCCAACCTTCATACCAGCAGTTTCAGCCCAGCAAGGCACTGGGATTTACACCATACATCGTAGCACAGCTCAGCTGGCATTTATCATTACTGTTACTATTAATTTGTTTTACCACAGCTGCAGTGAGAAGGGTGGAGGAGCTTCTGGAGCAGCTGCCTCGCCATGGGGTGGCAGTAGGACAGCCCAGGGCTGTTGGTACCCTCCTCCCGTGCTGCGTTCAGGGGACATTCAGGGGCGAGTGGATCCGGCAGCACCAGCTCCCTCTCAAACCACTGCTGCAGCTCCTTCCCCTCGTGAAGGCTGGCTGTGGGCTCAGGTAGGTGTCAATGCGTCATTTATGCCTGAGTCATGGAGACCAGAACAATTATTGACAGTTTATATTTCACTTTTATAAACCACGGGTTCAGGAGGACGCGGAGTGAAAAAGTCAGCGGGGTTTGGGGCTTTGCAGGGGCTGGTGTCCCCCCAACCCCTGAGCTGTCTTGCATGGCTGGTACGGTGGGGTGCAGCTCTCCAGGGACCCCCAGAAAGCATGGAGGGGAGCTGCATACACCACATCACCAGTCACACAGCACCGGCAGCAGCAGAGTTCTGGCCATGCCTATGAACTCCTGATGAAAACTCCCTCCCGAGCCACTGCCAAGACTTCTCTGTCCCCAAGGTGGGTTACGCACAGTTTATGAACCCAGCTGTTCTTTTACCCTGCACTGACAGTTAACAGCAATAAACGCAGCCCCCACAATTTCCTCCCCTTTGCCTTTCTGCCAAGCAATGCCTGCTCTTCTCTGTGCCCTCGCCACACAGTCAGGATGAAAGAGGGATGCTCTTTAACCGGCATCCATGAATCTCAGCATCATGCTGAAAGAGCCCTCGGTAACCAGCATGACAGCACGCTCCTGCACTGTCACTCCTCATTTAAACACTCTGGATTGCGGTCATTTCCATCTCTGAAATAAAGGCAAACACTCCTTAGTTAAGGACAGACCACATCGTGTGTTCTCCCACTCCAAGAGAAAGGGAGAGTGCAAGAGCGCAAGCAGGCGTGGGGAAGGGGGGATGCCCTTGGGAGGGAAGGGACTCGTTAGCCGGCACTAGGACAAGGTGGTGGTGACCAAGTGCCTGTCTGGATCTGGAGGGTCAATCAGCTTCCTACCAGGCAACAAGAAAAGGCTGAGCGCGTTAAGGAGAGCAGCGCTGGGAGGTGTTCTGCCATCGCAGGGAGAGCCTGGACACTTTAATCACGGTGGCTGTGCAGCAGCTGGACTTGGCTGCACATGAGAGCAAGAGGGGGAACAGAAAACGCAATTTGTAAAAAGCAACAGCCCAATGACCTTGAGGTGCACAGAAATGGTGTGGAAAGAAGCAGGAGACGCTGAGCTGGGCCAGGACCTTTCCAACCACACTCTGATCATGTTTTTCTTTTTCTCTTGCACCAGTGGCACTGTATCTTTGGGTGCAAGGGAAGGCAGGGACAGCATGGGGACAGCAGATTGGGTTGTTCTCTCCCAAAGCTGGAGGGAGCACCGATGTTCCCAGGGAAAATTAACAGCATCAAACCCAGTCCAGGAGACTGCACCTAGCATGGGGAAGATCTGAGATACCTCCTGCAGCCCAGAGCTCCAGATCTGCCCCAGAAGACCCACTGGGATCCAGCAGCAGCTCCTCCTTTCTCCCATGCCTGGATCCCTGGACACCTGTGACCCACAGCTGCCCACCCTCCCTGTAAACCCGACCCTGCTTCTGGCCTGAGCCACAGCCCCCCCACAGCCAGCGCTGCGCCACGGGGGTAAAAACCATCACCAAACCCACCTCCCATCATCGGGCTGAGACCTGCTCCCTTCCCTTTCTGCTGCCCAGCTGGTGCTCTTGTAGCAAATCAAATTCTTGTTACGAAAAATAACTACATTCTCATTTAAAAAAAAAGAAATTCCCACACTGCCATTTCCTGGATGTGTCCATCCTGCCTGGCTCGCCCTGCAGCAGGTCCCACCCCAGCTCGCTGACCCGGTCCCGTCACCGCCACTCACGTTGTCCTGCCACAGTCCTGCCCTCCTGCTGCCCGTTTTCAGCTCAGGGACTAGTTTTTAAAAAATGGGTTTATCCAAGAAATGAATAACCAGAGTGGGAAGACAGCAAGAGTGGGGAGAGACAGATTCAGTTTGGGAGAGGAGGATTTATCTTCTCCTGGTTGTGTGGTTCACAGCTGGCTGTGAGAGTCCTAAAGCCTTGAAGTAAAAAGAAATAAAATTTTCAGTCTCTCTGTTGTTCACTCAGGTGCAAAGCTGAGATTTTTCTAGAAACTACTGTGCATCCGAGCGATTCAGGACCTGGATTAACGTGCGCAGCAGAGCTCTACTTTAGTCTGAGAATCAGGCATGCTCGCACATCTCCAGCTGAACTGCCAAACGGCTGAGGCACCAAAATCACCACAAACTCCTAAAAATTCCCAAATACCTGTTCCCCTTACAGGCAGCAACCACTCAGGCAGCTGCTGGCTGCGAGGACAGGGAAGCACCCTCCCAAAGAGAGCATCCTGGCACGTGGGTTTGGGATGGGTGGGCAACCAGCTTGCTTCAACCTCATGGCTTGCCATCCAGCAGAAACACTGGCTCCCACCTCACCCCGCAGCCAGGTCCCCTCCTCCCGCAGTGCATTCCCACCACGCGCAGTGCTGGGGACACCAGGCTCCTCGCAGGCAGCCAAGAGAGAACGGGTAGTGCTATAAAAAGCCCGAGATTCCCATTATTTCCTCTTCCACAACAGCTCCTCCCGTGAAGCGCTGGCTGGGGTTCAGGAATCTGTCACAGCAAACAGCGGGCTGGAAATAAGTTTCCTAATTGCCGTATGTTAACAGATACGCACGTAAGCAGCGTGTGAGGTTCTGGCTGCAGGAGGTTTCCCCCCAGCCCATCCCTTTCCCCTCCCCGGGGCAGGGGCTGGGGGTTTCGCTCCGCACAGCAACAGCCCCTAGGCCAGGAGATGCCCTGACAATCTCAGCTTCCACTTCACAAGGAAAGCACATTTCTAGCACTCACAGCCGTGGCATAAAGCTTTAAAATACAATTCCTGTAACTTCAGAAATTGGTGAGGTGGGGCAGGGTTGTATCCCGACAGTTAACAGGTTTCATTTGCTGTTGTTTTGAGGCTGTGTCACAGTCAGAGAGCTCTAGCTAAGCTGAGCACGGCAGGCCAGGCAATTACTTTGGGCAGCTTTCCAGCAGGAAAAATGGTGAAGCCAGCCCACTCAACTCATCTTGGCTAAATTACGGGTGAATCTGGACAGCCCACCTACCCAGAGACTTCCAAACTCATTGCTGCATCTCCCCTTTACGGACAGGGAACGAAGGGATTGAACCATTTGTGCGCAATTTATTCAAGGTCACAGCAAGGACATGCAGATGTGTGTCCCAGGACAAGATGTCACCTACAGGGCCACCTCCTCCCATCCTGTCCCCTGCAGCACGGAGGGACAGCAGCTCAGCCCCACTGCTGAGATTCCCCCGTGGAGGGAGGGATGGGGCAGGATGGGCCACAGGCGTCTAACACAAACAGACCATTTTTCTAAAACAAATTGGTTTTCAACAGAACAGAGCATCATTCAAAATAAGCAAATAAAAGGAGCAGCAGCTGGTTTAATGAAATATATGGCGACTTATTTTCAGATTAGGTATAGACACCGAGCTCGGCTATGAATGCTGAGCACCATGCCCTGCAATTACCAGAGCCAGCCTCGCAGAGAGGTCTCTGCTGGGCAGCGACGGCTTGGTGCAGACCGGCAGTCCATCAGCCTACAGCAAATCTGAAGAGACAGCAATGGTTTTGTTTTTAAGATGCTAACGAATTTTACCCTTTCCAATCCCATTCATGGTTTGAGGCATCAGACAGCGCTGGAGACAGGCAGCACAGCACCCAGTACTCCCTTCCCATAACAAACAAACAAAGCCTGAGCACCTCGGGCTGTGCGACAGGTCCCACCTCCATCGCAAGACCCATCGCATCACGCTCATGTACATCTCTCAAGCTCACACCGGGGTTTGTGGCTTGGCAACCTGTTGGCTCTGCTGTGCCTGATGGCTTGGATCCACCCCTCCCGGATCCCTTCCCCACCTTGAGCAACACCGTTTGTTCCAGAGCAAGTACTGGGAGCAAAGCAGGTCTGCCCACTTCTCACTGCAGCACACCACACTCGGCAACAGTCGTTATAAAAAGCACAGGACCTACGGGGCAGGTGGTGGGGCAGGGAAATCCCCCCATCCGGGGAGAAGGGACAGAGTTATTGGCACCTGCCTGTCCCCAGCAGCTTGCTTGGGCTTGTTGCACACCCCCATTGACTCAGAAGCAGGATGAGAAATAAAACCCAAATAATGAAAAAATAAAGGACCTTAAAGAGATGTCTCACATGAAGCAGAACCCCTGGGGAACAGGAAGGCTGCCACCTCCAGCAGCTCCCAGGGCAGCTCAGACTGTCCTCGCTGCCCCAGTGCTGGGCAGAGACAGAGCAGGGCGGGGGACACAGCCAAGCGCAGGGAACGTTCCCCACCCGCTCCTCCCTGTGCTGTGACCTTCCTGTCACTCCTCATCATCGTCGCATTGCTGGGCTCCGGGAAGAAACCGCAGCAGATAAACTTTCTGGCATGTAAACAGCAGAGCAAGAGGAGCTTGGGGCGAGAGAGGCAGCAGGCTCCTGATCTGCCAGGCTTCCCAGGGAGCCGAGGACATGCCACTGCAGGTTAGCACAAGGGATGCTCGCAGACAGACATCCCCCACGTCCCACCCATGCAAGGGAGAGGCGACTGGAGGCAATTCACATCCCAGCATCAGTCCTCCAGCGCCAGAGCACCAACCGAACGGAACGATGCTCCACCAGGACAATGAATCCCCAATGAATCCCAAGAGGGGAAAACCACAAAAGAAAAACAAGGAATGCAGTGAAAGAATCGGAATCGATATAAATAAGACGCTCTAGCAGCCAGCAAAACAAATAGCATCCATTGTTTGTGCAGCAGGATGGAATAACAACATTTGCTCGCCCAGCCTCACTCGTCACCCCTCTCACTATTGTACCTCCGCAAAGCTCCGGCGAGGCACGGAGGCAAGCTGCTATTGTCACTGGAGTGGGCTGAATGCTATTCACTAAATTCAGCAAATTGGGGCTATTTTGGGATTTACTAGACATTTGCAAACAACTCCAGTTGGTATTTGAAAACATGCACTGAGCATCACAAGCCAACAGAAATGACAGCCCATGGGCTGATATCCAAGATGCACCCAGCAGCGCCAGGCTGCCTTCGAGCTTCCAAACTGGCCGCACAACCACAGCACCTCGGGGTCATCGAAAAGATGGCAGCAAGGCTTCTGGGTCAAAGTTGTTGGTTCACAGCCATTAAAGAGCTCTGGTGTGGTAGAAGGGAATCTCAACCCTCCTGATTGCAAGAATTTGGCCCTTTCCATCTAACAGCTGGGCTGCTGCACCTTTCCCTCTTGTCCCTCTCCTGGGACCGCAGAGTCTGGGCACCGAGTTCTCAGGTGGCCTGTAAAAACGTGATTGTATTGATGTGACCAGTCCTACATTCTCCACAAATGAGTTAGGGTCCAGCTGAAAGCCCAGAAGGTCCACAGGAAATCTTTACCTCAACTTCCACGGACTTTGAGTTGGGTACCAAAGCGTGGCAGCAGTGCTGGGACAGAGACAGGGCTCCCATGGATGGAGCGTGTCTGCAGGTGCCGGTACTCCAGAGGAATATCAACCTATTTCCCACCCCTTTCCTTTAAAGGAGTAGCTTTAATAAGCTAATTCCAGTACTTCTGGAAGGAAGAATGCAAAGGACAGCTGCGAGGCAACGTTGGAACAGGACGGGAGGGAAGTCAGAAAACACACTGGGAGAAACAACGCTGCACTGGTCTCTTGGCAAGCACCACGTCCCCCCGAGAAAACGCAGTGCCTGATGCCTGTACCCCGAGGGCCAGGGTCCGGGTATCCCCCCCAAGCCCTGCCAGCCCCTGCCTGACCCGCTGCCTCCCGCGTTATTCTGGCAGCAGGGCTTTCCTCGGCAAACACGGGAATCTGAACCCATTTCTGCTGTGAGGGGGATGCTGCTCCAAGGACTGCAAGGAACAGATCCGACATCCAAATTCTGTGTGATTCTGTCAACAGCGGAGTGCTAGCAAGAATTTTCCAGGGCAAATAACACAGTTCATGGAAGCTGTTAGCCGCTCTGCTGGCATACAAAGCCGAACCAGCTCCTTCGGCTGCCGCAGGACACAGCTGATCCCTGGGAAAGCCGTGCAGGCAGCAGCTGGTGGGACCACAGCAGCAGGGTTCACTGGTAGTGGGAAGAAATCTCCCCAAAGAAAACTGCACCTGGGAGAGCCCCAGCTGAGCACCCACTGCAGGATGCCCACCCAGGGGTGTCAGGGGCGGGGCTGTTCTTAAAAAGGAACATGTGTCAGCCTGGGGACAGGAGGGTAACCGAAGAGCAAAGGCAAGGGCTGTTTCGGTCCCTCGCTGCCTCTGACGCACCGCCATGGGAGATGCAACAGGCGAGGAGCAAACAGAGGTGTCAGCACTCTCCTGGGGAAGGGCACAACACCCAACTTACCTGCCAACACTGAAACATCGCTCCTCAAGAGAGCACAGTCAACAAGGAGTTGCACACAGCAAAGGACACTGCTGCGCAGGAGGAAGGAACGAGCCCTGCTCCGAGCGCAGGGCAGGCTCGCCCAGGACCAGTGTCGCAGGCTGTTCCCTTCACTCAGCTGTTTCCCTCTGCAACGCCAACGGCTGCAGAGCGACATAGACTGCCTGAAATGGAGAGAACAAATTATTCATGAAAAGCACAATTGTTAAGCCGTATGGCAGCGCGTGCAGAATGAGAGGCAGATGGGAGAGGAACTCAGACCTGGCACCGCCAGCGAGGCCGCTCCGCCTGGCAAACCGATCAGCGAAACGCATTAGCTGGAAGAGATGAAAGATTAAAAATGTCACCCGGAGTACGGCGTCTCCTATAATACCCTTTCAGGTTACAATCTGAGGAGCTGCCTGACGCGTCAAGTCAAACTTGCAGAATGAAGGTGCCTCAGCAGGGTAACCTGTCACTTGGCCACGCTCCACCTTTACATCCAGGTTTGTTTACAGACACGAGGCAGCTTCTCCAAGGCGTGCCAGGCAGCCACCACCAGCCAGCTGTGCCAGGCTATCGGAAGAGTGCTCAGGACAGCTTGGGGCCGTCGGGGAGGCTGTGCAGACCTCAGAGCTATTCTGAGTCCAGCCACTGACCTCGGCTCCTACAAGGCTGGGCGATGGACCCGCTGCAGGTCACTCTGCCATCGCAGTGAGCATCTTGTGGACAGGCACAAGCTCGTTCTGTCAGAGCCACTGATTCCTCATTCCCTGCCAAGTCTGTCCAAGCCCTGCAGGGTCTGTCCTGGCATTTCAGCATCACACACGGGTCCGTGCCATGCTCCGGCTGGCCCAGCAGCCCTTTGACAGCCAGAGCTCCCACAGTGCCGGTGAGGGTGCACCCCCTTGCACACACAACACGTTCTGCACAGCTGTGCGAGCGCGTACCATGCTCCTGCACTGTGCATACACGGAGTGCTGAGCTGCTTAGGGGGTGTCAGTCAGATGGAGTAAAACCTCCACGCACACCATCCATCAGCTGGAAGAGCTCCCAGCCACCAAACGGCCGCGCAATTAGCAGGCACAAGGCTGGAATTCCTGATTGATTCCAGGGCACCCAGAGGTCTGATAGATGCAGCACAGCAGCCCTATCTAAAATGAGAGGAACAGACCGGAGCCAGCAGAATAAATGCTGGAACTGGGGAATAAACTGTTTTCCTTGCTGTGCTCCTTGAAGGACAAATGGTAGAGTGACTCCAAAACCACAGTATTGCAGTGCAAAGACCATGGAAAGTGGCTTAGGTTAAGTAATGCTCGCAGTTTGGAAATTTATTGTCCTTTCCAGGTATTTCCAAGGCCCTTCACAGCAGGGCTGGAAATTTTCACAGTCACTTATGAATTTATTCTCACAGTAGAGGACAGGGGAGAGCTTTACCCTTCAGAGCCCCTTTGCATATTTAGAAATATGTCCGAGTCTGGCTGCAAGGCAGCAGCAGATCCAGGACCAAGCCATAGCTCCCCAGCACAGCACTGGGACCGAAGGCCGGGCAGTCCCCACTTTGTGGTGTTATCCCCCATTATCCCTATGGCCATGATTTTACTTCCATCAGCTCGGGGCAATGTGCTGATTCTCAAGCCACAACCAATGCTGTGAAATCATCACTGCTGGCATGTGAACACTTCCGCTCTCAATGGTCAGCAACAGAGGAGCATCTGTGGCATCCTCAGCTTCAAAAGAGCTCCCAGACACTGTCACACAATCAATCAACCCAGCGAACAACTTGCTGAACCGCAGCAAGGGCATCATCCAGGGAACAGCCCATCACAAATACCATAAATCAACGCGTAACAACCGGGGAAGAGGGGCTGGGACCCACATCCCTCAATAATAAGCAATCAGGAGCTGCTCTCAGGCAGTGTGCCCTGGGGTTGGACCTGCCGTTGGGGAGCTGCACATGCAGTGCAGAACATGCACCGGGAACGCTTGCTGTCACCCGTTTCACATCACTCTGCGTGATCCACAGCCAGGCACAGTGCTGGAATAAGACCGGGGCAGCTGCAGCGCTCACTCCTGACCTCAACCAGTGTCACCGAAAGGCAGAGGTCCCTGGACACCATGCCTGGACCAGACGCACAGTCACTAACTCCTCAAAAGCCTTTGGGTTTTCAGCTGGCCATCACCAGGATCCAGCAGCATGGAGTATCTCGGTGCACGCACAGAGGCTCCCTGCTCACCAACACACACTTTTTCCTCTCCTGGCCCTGAACAGCAGCTCTCCACCTCATCCATGCAGCTTCCATGAGCCAGTGCTCTGGCTTAGAGATTTGCCATGACTTTGGGTGGAAAATTATTTGTTCTTACTTACCTGGAAATAATACTTAACTTGGACAGATTAAGATACAACAGAAAAAAAAAATAGAATCACCCAAACAGAAAACATAGCTATGCAGGTTTATAAAAGGCACTGATGAAGAACCATACTTCACCTCCTGTGGTGAGACCTGCCGCTCCCCCTGCTACACTTATTTGCACTTTCTCCTGTTCTAAATCCTTTAGGGGCCCTGGAGAGGTTTATGCTCTCTTCCCCAAAATAGTGTCCTTTTCTTCCCCACCCCGGACATAGTCTGGCTGTACTTTAAAAGGAGCATGACTTCATTTGCTTGGAGATGCAAACATACGCCCCATCCCTGGAGGGGTTCAAGGCTATGTTCAAGCCCTGGTTTGAGCAACCTGGGCTGGTGGGAGGTGTCCCTGCCCATGGCAGGGAGTGGAACTAGGTGAGGTCCTTTCCAGCCCAAACCATGCTATGATCCTATGATATGTTTGTTGGAACAGATGCCATCTCCCTGATCCACCACTAACTGACTCCTTGTTCTAATAAACAGTGACATTCTCTTCACACTCCCTTGGCTGGCCAGGGACACGGGGATGTTTACAAGCTGGTGAGGAGGGATGGTCCCTTCTCTTCCTCCTCTTCTACTGGCTTCCTCCATGTGCTGACTCCTCCAAGACATGGTCCAGGATGCTTGGCTGGAAGAACATCATCCCAGCAAAACAAATCAAGGGCTATCTCTGTTTGGCTGGTGGGACCAGGCAGCCCAGGGAAGGGTCCACCAGCACAAGGAGGGCTCAGAGCCCTGCAGCTAGCTCTTACTGACATGTACCAGCAAATTTAGCTGTTTGCAAATCCACGGCTTTGGTGTGCACGGACAACGAACACCTTGGTGAGGTGAGTGGCGGTAAATGATGAGTGTATGCAACTCATCAGTGGCTCCTGGCTGCGGACAGACAGAGGTAATGAAGCCCCTGGGATGCCTGCCCCACCGCGTAGCTGTGCTCAGCATACAAAAAGCCCAGTCACCTCCTTCCCGGCTGCACAGCCAGCACTGCCTGGGGCTGTGCTCGAGGCAGGCAACATGCAAGGGGCTGAAGAGCTACCTAGATGGCCATGGAAAGCCCCTGGCCTGGTGGCCAACCCCTCCGTGCTCAGACACATAGCTCGGGGCAGCAATGTCGCCCCATGGACACAGCTCCCGGTCACCCACTGGCCATGCCCAGCAAAAGACTCCTAAAACTTGCTGGAGCCCAGTTCCCAGCAGGGACGTGCGGTGCTCTGATTCAGCTCCGGTGTGTCAGGTGCTGTGTGGGCAGGAGACAGGCTCAGTACAAGGAAAACCCATGTTCAGAGGGGGACAATGCTGAGGGATGCCTGCTGGGAGGGAGATGCTGAGCACACACAGGGCTCAGGGAGAGTTAAGAGCCGTCCCATCTCCTTCTCCATCTCCATCCGAGCTCTCCAGGGAGACCCAAACAACAAGGGCACAGTGGCTTTGCACTCCTTGGCCAGGAAGTTTCCATGCTTGGAACAGGGCAGGGTGATTTGCGAGAGAAAGCTGCAAATGGATAAACTGCCAGGAGAGAAGAGGCTGCAGAGTGATGAAGTAGGGCAGAGCTGAAGCCATTGGAGAGCCTCTGGCTCTGCACCCAAGCCCAGGCCTTCCTCCCCATGTCTGCAACATCACTTTTTCTTCTACCATCCTCCTGTAGCTCCTCCTCGAATACCTGCAGGTCAAAAAGAAAAGCCCCACAGGCCTCGTTTCAAGGAGAAGCTGATGATGCCCAGCACTTCCCAAACTCCTGCAGCTCCAGCAGATTTCAGCCATTTGCTCTACAAATCACTGCAGCCCAGGGGTACCGACTTCCAGCCCTCCCTGATGCAGCACGGGTCTCCTCAGCAGCCCAGCCCCAGCCCTGCCTCCCCACAGCCAGCAGAAAGCTGCAGCAGCAGCCGCCGCGCTGCCATCGTCCCTCTCCCCGCAGCGCCCACCTCCTCCTCTGCTCTCCCCACAAAGGCTTGCTCGAAAAAGAACAATACTTGAGAGTAATCGCCTGCCTCCAGACATAAGCCAGTGCTCTTCTGAGTGCCCTAGTTAGCAGGCAGTGCCCCTTGCATGCACTCAAGCAGTTACATTTGTTTTTACTGTGCAGAACACATTTAAAGTAAATTTGACTTTTTAGCCAAAAAAAGGAGACAAAAATCATAGATTTGCTCATTCTCAACTGCCCAGCTGAACAAATGTTTAACCGACAAATAGCCTTGCCCATGATGCCTCCTCCTGCCTGCTGCAGGATGCTGGGGAGACTGGAGGAGCGCCAGTCCTGGATCTGGGGAGAGGAGGGGGTCTCGAAGCCTGCACCCGCAGAGGCAGCACAGGCACCAGTGCCGTGGCAGCAGCATTCACACCGCTCAAACAGCTCCATCTCTGCTTTCTGCCCCAGCGTGGGAAGCAAGTCAATGGCGGGAGGAACCCAGGGCTGACGCTGGGGACCCTGGAGGTACACAGCACCAGAGCTGTTAGATGTAGGAAAAAAGACACTTATTACTAAGGACACTGCCTTCCATAAGAATGCAATCCGTACATGCATGTCCATTTATTTTTAAAGAGGGCACAGGAAACCCTTCCGGCACTGCTTAGCCCTCAGGCTTGCACGCCCTCAGCCTCCTCTCCTGCAGCACTGTACCTGGGTAACAGAGAGCCTGGGTGGGAGGGCAGAGGAGGCCAGGCACGCACAGGCACTACTTTTAGAAGCTGGAAGGCAGTGCTGATGAACGCCAGGCTGAGCTGTGGGCTCTGGAGGGGCTGGTTTCGGACAAGAGACACAAGCCTATCATTTTGGTCCAGCTGATGGGGAGGGCTCCAGGTCTTCAGGCATCGAAGGTTCTGGTCTGGGTCTGCCAGAAGCTGCCTCTGGTAGATTCTCAGTTATTCTTCTGCATTCACATACAAATTAATTCCCTGATGTCCGGGGTAGCACCCCAGTCTCAAAACATAGAATCATAGAATGGTTAGGGCCGGAGGGGACCTTAAAGAGCATCTAGAAAAAATAACAAGCAGCAAAGGGAGCTGCCAAAGCCTACGAGCTGTTGGCTTGTGGTTTTCCCACTGCACACAGCCAGAGGGGACACGGGTGATGCGTGGGCAGCAAGGTGGGTCACTGCCACCCCCTACATCGATCACGATGCCGGGATGCCACAGCTCAGCTGTGTTGTGCGCTCAGACCTAAGTAAACTAACTTCTCCTCGCCAGTCTCCATCCCTGTCTGTCCTTTGCAGAGCACCTGATGGTGTTAACGATCCAGACACTCTTCTCTCTCTCTGAATTAAGCTCTTTGCATGGGTTGGTGTCCATCTGAACCCTTCCCAAATGGCAGAGCTGCCTCACCATTAACTGTCTGTCACGGCGCGACGCCTCGCTCCCTGAGCCAGCTGTGCGACACCACTAACGGCCGAGCTCAGCCATGAGCAGACGCCAGGCACTCCCCAGTCAAGCTGCCGATGGACACCGGGCTTCGCTTGTTTATAGCTCAACTGCAGATTTAGGACTACTGAGCTAGCCGTTAGCAGCTTAGCCTTTCCACACCCATCTGTATTTTGACATTACAAAGCATGTTTACCTCCATGAATACTCCCAGAATATTCCTGCTGACAATTCTCCCCTCCTGCCCGCCCATGCTGGACACTCGTACTGCAGCAGCATTTTCCAGCTGTTTTTTGTTCTTTTTTTTTTTTATGTTTAGACTCCTATCAGTTTTCCAGCTGAGCTCTGTGTTCCAGGTAGGGAGTTTAATCATACAAGGCTAGCTTTTTTCAAGTGTGTTTTGTAGACCCATGCGGAAAGTCTTACAGCTCATCTTATCACAGAATCACAGAATGGTTTGGGTTGGAAGGGACTTCAAAGACCACCAAGTTCCAACCCCCCTGCCATGGGCAGGGACACCTCCCACTAGCCCAGGTTGCTCAAAGCCTCATCCAGCCTGGCCTTGAACCCCTCCAGGGATGGGGCATCCACAGCTTCTCTGGGCACCCTGGGCCACTGCCCCACCACCCTCAAAGGAAAACATTTCTTCCTAACATCTCACCTAAATCTCCCCTCTTCCATCTTAAACCGTTGCCCCTTGTCTTATTGCTACACCCCCTGATCCAGAGCCCCCCCATCTCTCCTGTAGCCCCCTTTCAGCACTGGAAGCTGCTCTAAG
Organism: Syrrhaptes paradoxus; assembly: GCA_013400615.1. Classification (NCBI taxonomy): domain Eukaryota; kingdom Metazoa; phylum Chordata; class Aves; order Pterocliformes; family Pteroclidae; genus Syrrhaptes; species Syrrhaptes paradoxus. The sequence goes on along the minus strand of VZTO01016343.1, from coordinate 129,900 downwards.
GTCTCTCCGGAGCCTTCTCTTCTCCAGGCTGAACACCCCCAACTCCCTCAGCCTGTCCTCATACGGGAGGTGCTCCAGCCCTCTCTCTCACTGCAAACATCACAAAGGCACCAGGGACGTTCGTCTGGTGCTCAGGCAATCCCCAAAGGGCTGGAGCTCAGCTGTGCCAAAGGCTACAGAAGCACAAAGATAAAAACTCTGGTTTGGGTGAGCAAACCTGACCGTGTTTCACATCACCGTGTGCCTCTTCACGCCATACAGCAACGTATGTGCACACGCAACACGGCTTCCGCCGTGAGCCATCTGCTCTCCAGGGTAGACACCCCTCGGTGGAAGTACTGCTCCCATTTGTCCTCTCATCCTGCAATGGCAGAATGTGGGCTTGCCATAACAAGTGTAATCAAAATATTCCCACGCATAATAGCTGAAAGCATTATTGAGGGATATTTTTCAAATCTCAATTAGAAACAAACTATTCTCTAGTCTCAGTTTTGCTTCAGTCTCAGATTGGCAGGGATGTCGCATTTTAATTTCTACAAAAGAAGGGACAAATCTCAGTATAAAGAGAAAGGAAAAAGGCAGACATGCTGAAAAACAAGAGGATAAAAGGAAGAAAATCTGGCACAACAGCCCCAAACAGAACTAGCAGAGCACCAGGGGAAAAAAATAGCACCAACTATTTTTCTTGGTAATTTACTTAAGAGATTGAGAGCACAGCCCTAAAACTGCAACATCCATGCTTTCTTAGAGGACAAGGAAACCTCCAGGCACAGCTGCCTGGAGACAAGCAAACTGCGTTCATTCTGCTCGCCCGCTGCAGCGGTTTTGTGCTGTGATGGGACCCAGAGCTCCCTGGAGCAGAGACCTGCTGTGCCAGGCAGTGCCCACGCACATCCAAACACACACACACACACGTGTGCAGGAGAGAGCTCCCACCCACACACCTCCCAGCCTTGCCAGACAAAGGCAGGCCTGGGACTCCCATCCACTGGAGACATTACTGCGTCTTAACTGGGAACCAGTGAAGCTGGAATTCTGCACAGCAAACATCCCAGTGCAGGGAAGGGGACTGCCCTCACCCTCCTCCTTTCTTCAAACACGTTTTTGAGCTGAAAGGATGAACACATTACGCTGACAGTTTAAATCTCCAGCAGCCACACGGAGGCAGAGGGAAGGCAGGGGCTCAGAGTTACGGCTCCTGCTCCATCCCTTCCTCCTCTGAGACAGTCCACGAGTGTTTCTACCCCACCTGACCATCATCAGAGCAAACTGCGTGCTCTTCTTAGAGGGAAACGCATCAAGAAATCTGTCCTGGCAAAGCCAAGCACGGGGTCTCCGGGAGCCACTGCTCAGCAGCAGCACCGGCGTCAGGCTAACAGATTGGTTCATTTTCTTTGGAGGCTGGCGAAAGACCTGCTTCCATCTCCATTGCACCCAACAGCAACGTCAGACTATCCGTGACGACTGGTGGAACCTGTTAGCACACAAATGAATGGTGCAATATTAGCAGCTTTTAGGGTGGATTTACTAAAAGGCAAAACATATTCTTGGCATTAAAGCCTCGCCCCTTTCAGAGATCTCCAAGCTTCAGTGCCTGCAAAGTAGCACCCGAGCTCTTGGCTCTGTGATGGTCTGTGTCAGCAGGCTGGCATTCGAAAAGCTGATGTGTAAAACTCTCTGGGTTCTACCAAGATCCAAAGGGTTATTTCCCCTTCTCTCTGTCTGCCTCTGATGGTAGATCATTATATGTCGCATAGCACTTCGTGGTGTTTGGGTGATTTGAACATAATCAGGCTTAAATGCAGGCAAAGAGAATATGCGCTTCACAGACACACTGATTTCCACACAGGGCTACCAAATTGGCACAACTTACTACTTTTATCCCAAAAGACGGAAATAGAGGGGTCAAGAATAGATGGAATGGGTAAAATCCAAGAAAAACTACTGCCTGTTTAAGAAACTGTTTAATTTGTGAAGGAGAGGGCTTAAGAAGCACTAACGAAGTGCAGGGAGAGAAGCAGCACCGAAGATGCACACGCATGTATCTTATGTCTAAAATTCCCATTAGAGCAGTGGGCTTATTTGCATCTCTCCTGTTCATCTTCCTACTAGTAATTAAAAATATGTATTTTTGTATCCGAACAGTTGATAGAGCTGGAAAGGCAGAGTAGCTGTCTGGCTCACCCAGTAAGGCCAGTGTAACAAAAGATACTCGCCCTCCCTACCAATTGTACTTCATAGATACAAAGCAGTTTAGAGCTCAGTAAAGTAGGAGACACCTGCTTGGGAGGTTCTCGAGAGAGAGTTATTGCCAGGTGGTGTCAGTCTGTGGTGAACTTGTAAAGCATGAACAGGAAAGTTCCACTGCATCGTTCAGGAAAAGCAGAGAGATTGCTGTAGGGGAAGTAGCCTGGAGTCCCACCAACTTCTGCATCCTGCAAATGGTCTCGAGAAAGATCCAACTCTCATCATCTCAGCCTGAAAGACTGCAACCACATATCTCACAAAATCCATCTGCAAGAGGGAAATAACTTCCCTGACCTCACTAATTATTGCCTTAAATCTTCCCAAAGCAAGAAACAGACCAGCCTTGCTCATTTATCTTCTCCTTGGCTCAATTTACAGATTTTCACATTGATCTTGAAGGCCCCCATCACTCAATAAACCCACTGTTACAACGTCAATGCTACACAAGCCAGGATTATCACAACTACTGCAGAACTGGAGCTGCTCTTCTTATTCATAACAACCTTCCCCTCTTTCTTGTGTCTTGCTATATTTCTTGCTCTGACAGCATCTTTGAGCAACAAGTTCTACCAGTTAGCTACAAGCTGTATTACAAAGCGTTTCCTATAACTTGCAGTAGACCTGTTGCCTGTTAATTACCGCAGGTGCCCTCTGCTTTTGCTGTCAGAGCAGGGGCTAGCAGGACCAGGCAAATGGGCTCTTTCAGCACATCAATGGTTCTACCTTATTGTCTCTTTGATTTTCAGAACTCAATAATCCTTATCTGTTTCATCTATGTTTTAAAACTGGAAGAAGAGCGATCTGGGGAATTAGTCTAATTTCAAGCCTTACTAAAACAGTGGAACAAACATTAAGAGAAAAACCTAAAAGGATAATGGAATTGAACAATGAGTACCAATATAATGAGACAACCTTGATTGCTTTCTTTTGTAAAATTACAAAATCTGTGATCAGAGGAAAGAGGTAGACGCCACATTCGGTTTTTCTTGGAGCTTTGATACAGCACCTCAAACCCCTTGTTCTCAAGAATGCATTACTGTTGTTTTCAGTAAGAATGCTGTTACTTTAGCTGAAGGACCAGAAACAAAGAACGAACACTGGGTCACTGTTTACGGCAGAATTCTGTTAATTAACCCTTTATAAATAATTAGGAGAGGTTACGAACGTGCCATGGAAATGGGCAGTATGTGTTACTGATGGTTAGTAATACCTCAGCAGACTAAGTTCCAGACGATAATAAGATACGGCTGTGGGCGACCTGCTGACCCCTCCACCATGAGACAGCAATGAATCATTCATCCTCCCTCTATAACAACAGAGCCACAATACAAAAATATGTCCAAAGGACCAAACCAGACAGGGATGCAGTGAACGCACGGCTGTGATGAGCTCCCACTTCTCCATGACTTGACCGGGAAGAGCGGGAGGTGGGGAACCCACCGCCCATGAGACCAGCGTTTCTAACACACAAGTTCCTTGGCACTTCAGAAAGGCTAGCGTTGGAGAAAAAATAAAATCTTAATCTGGCATTTGTTTAAGTAGGTAATGTAGACAGAAAAGGGCTATCTAATGGACTCACTGTACGTTAATGCTTACAGCGATTGAGGAGTGAATGTAGCAAACCATTTAGGAGATTACAATAAGGAAAGATGGCAAAAGGCCCCCTTCACCTGCACACTGTGAACGTGCAGAGGGACCCCATCACGGAACAGAAAAATTCCTCTTCACCATCAATCAGGTGTGGCAGCTCTTGGTATATTCCAGATTCTGCACAATTCAGTTTTACAACCTTCTTACCCTTTTTCTCTACAGCAACAGCTCTGGGTTTCGCAAAGCAGTAAAGGAAATTTTAAACAAACCTCCATGCCTAAAGAGCAGACACCTTGCCACAGTCCACTGGGGAAAATACTCCAAACCCATCAGATGCCCCACCTGAAGGGCCAGGTGAACCCCACGCTGCTGTGACTCCTATGTCCTGCAGGCATCTGTCAAATTTCATGCAAAAATCAGCCAAATTGATTCATTCTTTCACTTCTCTAACATGTTGTCCTGTACATGTTACTGTCCCCAGTCTGGCAGTCCTCGTGCTCCTGTTCAGTCTCCCCACACTCCCTGCTTTGGCTGCTCTGCCCAGTGCGGTCCAGCACAGTGTACTTTTATCACTCTGATTCCCTTGTTTCCACCAGCCTCCTCAGAAACAGCACCCTGACAGCAGTCAGCACAGCCCACCCTGCCAGCGCTGATCGGTGCTCTCCGCCGCTCTGCCTGAACGGCTCAGTTATTTCCTACAACCGTGGAAAAAGCCAGTTTAACAAATCATCTATTATTTTAGCTCTGGCACATGAAATCCGCACAAGGCCTATAAAGTAAGTCAGAGACGTGCTGTTCTCCTGAGGACTTCAACAAAGTCATCTCTAAGACTCCCTCCTCCAGCTCAGCTTGGCTGGAAGTCAGCACTGGGTGTCCTACATACTGCATGCGGCTTGTCCTCTGCCACTCCTGCACCACCACCAACCCGCCTTCCTCTGCTCAGAGCGTGAAAGCCCACCTCAGCTCTCTCAGACAAAAAAACTGTCATATGTCCAAATCCTGGTCCCCATTCAGATGTCCCAGTACTGGGACTGGATTGTGTCCAGTTGAATTTTGAGTACCCACAAGGATGGTGTCTTCACTATCTATCTGGGCAACCTGTTCCAGTGTCCAACCACTCCACACCCAACACTGGGTACGGGTGTTACACCATCTCCACTGGGGACCAGCGAGCACTGGAGCAGGCAGGAGGGTCTCTCCATAACACCAGCACCAGAGAGTTGCCCGGCCCAAGCCCACAGTGACATCCAGCTTCCTGCAATCCAGGGCCAAAAGGCTGGGCTTGAAGCTATTTGCATAATTTTTTTTTTCTGAATAAAAGGAGGCTAAGAATTCATCTCTTTGGAGCAGGAACATTGAAATAAGACGGGGCATCACCTGAAACACAGGATCTATATGCAGGTCACGCCAGAAATTGAAGGACATGGGCAGAGGGTTACGCTGGCAGTTGACTCAAAGCCATGTGTTTAAGGGGGTGAAAGACCAAGGAACAAGAAGAAAGAGGCAGCAAGCAAGAGATCACCCAAGGGAAAGTCTCTACACAGAAGAACAGATAGGCTTTAGTACTCACAGGGACTTTCACTGCTCCTGCAGCTGCTGGAAGGGCAATATAGCAGGGTGCAAGCAGTTCAATGTGTCTCTAGAGTATGCTGAAACCAAACTCATTTTGGAGGTGCACAGGGATAGGATGAGAAACAGCAGGCACAACATGGCAAATTCTAAAAAAAATCACATAAAGTTGGTCAACACTGAAACAGGGACCTAGAGTGTAGGAGCTTCACCTTTGGAGATCCTCAAAACCCAACAGACAAAGCCCTGACATCTAACCACCCCCGTTTCGTGCAGGAGGTTAGACCAGAATCCTGATATATTGCCCAGAATTTTAAGAACAGCTTTCCGAGCACTGTTCTAGCAAGAATTCAATGCAACCATGAGCAAAGATGTTGTATCAGCAAAACCCGCCTTGGTGTGCGATCTCAGAAGCAAGGAGTGCATCACTAACTTCATCATTAGTTCCTCTTCCTAATGAGGCAAGCCACAAACATTGAAGTATTAGCTCAGCAGCTAGACCAGAGCAGCAGCAGTGCAAAGAAGGTTCAGGTCCAGACTGCCAGAAAGCTTCACCCTGGAGCTGCTCCACGACACCAAGTTGCCCTCGTCCCAATCATCAGCCACAGCAGAAAGCAGAAGGCGTGAGGAAAGGACTGCAGGGACAAACTCTCAGCACACAAGCTGTTTCAACCAGCGCAGCTAAATTTGGTTTGTTTTCACCATGTTTCTCTCTTCCACGAGATGGAGGAGAAGCTGCTAACCTGCCACCAATCAACTGAGCAACTCCAAGTAAAGAACAGATTCATATGCCGGGTCCCAAAGCCCCACAAGAAGCACAGTGAGGTGCTTTGCAAGAGGGCATGGGATTTGGGCTATAAAAGTCTTCCAGATCCACAGTGGAGATGACACACTGGGGACTCGGGACCCTTTACAAAACATCTATAGGTGCTGACAGTTAAATTCATTTTCTTAGGAGCCTGCAAATGATGTTTTTTCTTGCTTGGAAGTTACCAATGTCCTGGAGGTTAATTCTTACACTATCTGCCCTCACCAGGAAGAGAGGGAAGAAATAAACAGAAAATAAAGCAGAATGTGAGATTACTGTTTCTTCTGCACCCCAAGCAGGAGTGGAGACCAGCAATCCACGCAGTGAAAGAGCTCATGTCTCTTACGGGTGTGCTCCCCCCTTTCCCTCCCAATGTAAATTGCAGTGGTGGCGTGATGGGAGCTGGCACTTTCGTATTTCAATTCAGTGCTGAGGATTAGGTAAATCAGCCGGCAGCTTTCTGCAGTACCGCAGCCTACCAGTCCCCGCTCCCCGCCTCGCCGGCTGCAGCCATCAGGTTTTGGATAGATGAAGGAGTTCAAAAGAGAGGGTGTGCAGTCATTGCCTCCTCCCAAGGAAAGGGTATGGCTCATCAGACATGGAAGATGCTCTCTGGCTGGCTGGGACAGAGCTACCCCAGTGGGATGCTCCTTCCATACCTGGGCAGGAGAACATGGCTCAGCCAGACCCTAACAGGGTGCCTAGTTATTTGCCCAATTTTTCTGGGAAACCTCGTGGCAGGAGCTGTAAGATGCTCTGCGGGCAGGTCTGGATGGCCCAGGAGTTCCTGCGCTCACCGAGGACCATGTAACTGCCCCACCGGCTGAACCCGAGCAGAGCACCAGAGGAAGACCGCTGCCCAAGAGTCCTAGTTACAGAGGATCTCAGCAGAAATGTGACCTCCTCTGATGACCAGAAGGCCAAGGATGCTCCAGATAGAGTTCATTGCTTCTTACCCCCTTATTCCTCGGTTTTCCCTCATCCCTGTACAAAACATCCAACAGCAAAGGAGCAGTTCAGAGCAGAAGACAAGCCTCTCCGATGCATTTATGTACTGATCTTAAAGCTCCTCAAGTCTTACAGATGTGAGTAGCTTTGATTCCTGACAGAATTTCCGTAACAGAAGGACAGTGCCACTGTACCCAGGAGCTCATGAAGTGACGAGTAAGCACACACACACGTGCCTTGCAGCCTCAAGGCCTTCTTCACCTTCTAACCATCATGCCAGGCACATCGCCCCAACCACCTGCTCTCACCTTCCAGGTACCACAGCCCAGTCACTACTCCAGGTTTACTCTCCCCATGTGTTAAACAAGGACAATGACAGCAACCCCCTGAGAGCAACGGATTTCCTGCGCAGCCCTCTCCAGCTCCCCCTGCTTTGTACAAGGGGTCAACTGGATGATCTCCAGAGGCCAGTCTCAATGACTTGGTGATTGACTTGTATCGCTGCCCTGGGTTGTGGCACCCCAACCACACTGTCACCTAGGATTCACAGGTAGGACAACGTCACGCGCCTGTCCTGCCTCTAGCGCCCGTTGGGAACCGAGCACACAGGACACAGCTGACTCCTCCAGCCTTGTCACTACAGAGCCACCAAAAATACAGCGTCACTCTGATCCAAGCTGCAACACACTTACCTGCTAAACCCTGCGTGCACAGCCATCATTTTCAGCCCAAGATTGAAGCATCAGACTCTATCTAATTTGCCTTCATCGAGGATGAACTTTAGATAAAATTCAAACTGATTAATGAAGAGGGGGTTAAGCACTTCCAATCAGAGCGGTGAGAAAGCTGCTAGTAACACTGAATCCCTGTCTCTCTACACTTTTTAAGGGTGGATAAGCCAGGAAGGCTCCTCTAAGCTGGTTCCCCACATCCCTGTTACTGTGGATGGATGAGACTGGCTGACAGTCCATGGCATGCAGGGGCTCCATCACAAATGAGGTGTCAGAGCACACTTGCCTATGGGATACCAAACACTAAAAAACACATATTGTTAATAATGCAGAGCGAGACTCTCCTTTCAAATTATTTCCATTTATATTCCCCATTCTGAAAATTTCACATTCCTATCAGCCAACTGCCAGGACTGTAAATAGTACTACTGCACAATGGAAGACCAATAGCGATGGCTGGGTTTTATTCTTGTTTGCTACCCACTTTGCAGCAGCCATATTTTCCAAACTTTGGTGAAAGTGGGCTTTACCAGGAGAGGAGAGCTGCCTGGTGGGATGTGGCAGCTGGCGGTTCAGCTGAGCAGGGCTCGCCAACTGCTCTCACCAAACACATTTGGGTAAGGCAGCTCTGTTGTCCCAACAAGCAGCTCTGCTGCTCTAGAGGCTTGAGGACCTGCTAGAAACATTCATGACACTGTGCCACTGGATGCACTGTGGGCATCATTTTCTGCACAATGAAGAGCGGGAAGCCCAAGGCTGAGCTGTGACCAAACGCACGCAGGTAGCAAGGTGTCCATCTCCACACTATGCCATCATTGTCCATGCTGCCCACCTCTTTGGGGCTGTGACAGCACAGTGCTCTGCCCTTTCCAAAGCATGAGGAGGATGGGAATCAACAATGGTCCCTAGAAGACCTGGCCTCCTGCCCACCCATGCTGGGGAGCAGGCGTCTTTCCTCCCAGTTCTTCTGTACTTCCAGCAGAACAGGTCACAACAGTATCTGACCTGTCGGGGGTGGCTCCATGTCCCACAGAGATTAGAGAGCCTCTGCATTAACTCTGGAGAAGATCCACTTCCCTTTTTCTCCTCTGGGACATTCAACACCTGCACTTGCACAGGAGAGCTGCCACCACCTTTCTGCTCGTTGCTCTGCCACCACTTCCTCACCCTACGGTACCAAAGACAGACCAAGTGACGGGAATTACACCAAAATCCTTTCATCACCGCTGGCTGCACCCTGCATCTGAGCTCTGGAAGAATTTACACCCCAGAACTCCAATAGATTCTCTCGTGCCAAACCTTCGGCAAACAGCCAGAGTGCCAGACACTCCCAAGATTTATAGTACAACAGCTTAAAACAGCAATCTTGGGAGATAGTGAGAGGAAAGAAAGAGAGAGGGAGAAGATATTTATGGAAGGAGCAAGGTGAAAAAACTTTCAGTAAAGAAAGACATCTCTATGTAATGGCAAAGCCAACAGTTCCCACCAATAATCAGAGGATGGAGAAGTACCGTTATCAACGAACACAATGTATGCAAACTGTACTGTCCTACAGCACAAAGCTAGTGAACTGCTGTCAGTATCCTGTTCCTTCAACTCCTATTAAAAGTTTAACAGCAGAAAATTGAAGTCCTTATCAAAATTCTGTCCCTGCTTCTCTGCCCCAGACAAGGTCTTAAAAATACAAACAGCATGACGTAGATTTTAGTACATTATACCGTGTTTCTAATCCTCATGTCTGTGGTGACCATGCACACATAAAGGTGGTAATAGTCTCTTTTCTGGAGGACACAGAAGAATCTCAAAGCCTAAAAGAAGTTTTCCCCTGGAAGGATCTCCACAAAGCACTCACACTGTACACCTACCCTCTTTGTGAGGAGATTCCCAGACTGAGACACTACTATATTATCTCCAGTCCATGCAAGCAGTCCTAATTCCCCATCTGAGTCCTGGGAGAAGCCACAGAACCAAACATCTTCACCCACAGACAAAAGCAGCAGAAGACTTCTACTGAATGTTGTAGCAGAACCTCAATCCATTGGGCTTTGTGAAGCATCTTCTCAAATACATAAAACAAATTTAGAGTCCTAAGGGAAAGAGCAAGGCCAGCGTGCCACCATGTGATTAGTCTGAAGACAGCCCTGGTGAAGAAACAAACACACCGGATAGCTTCCAGCTCAGACTCAACCATATCTACCAGTTTGTAGGCACACCTGTATGATAACACACATGGTGACAACAGAGACCAGGAGGCTGCCTGTGACAGACCAGCGAGGGACAGTAAATGATGGGCTGGGGTCACCCCTGTTACCTAAATTTCTCCATGAAACAACAGTTATCAAATGTGTCCTAGAGCGAGGAAAGGGCAACCAGAGGAGCTGAGGCTCATGTTCTCCAGCACGTGGCTTGGGGCCCATTTCACTGGAGCAAGCTCAATTTCATCCTTCAGTTTTTCCAAATCATAGCTGTGACTCCTGCACCTAGAAGACGCCCAGATTCTGAGTGTCCCTCAATCTGGTCAAGTGAAGTGAAGTTTCTTCAAACCAGCTCCTGGGTTTGTGCTTGGCAAAGAGGAAAAATTGATGCAGAAAAGATGCACCTTAATTCACGACCAAGCAGAGCTGACACAGATCTTGCTCAATGTCCCCCGACTGCTCTGGTGCTGGATCAGGAAGCCTGTGTCCTCTTTGTTAAGAGATATAATAAAGCAAAATTGCAGTCCTAAATATTACTAAAGCACTGGCTGGCATGTTTAATAAACCTTTCCATTTGGGTAAATTAGCACTCATCTGGACAAGTGCTGAAGTGCTGTTACTTGAAGAAAAAAATTCAATGCTCAGAGTCTAATTTAAATAATTATCAGCATATTTCTGCTCTGACTGTTTTGCTGAAATTACCAGGAGACTTGATGTAGTCTGAGCGTAAGTGCCTTTTGTCTGCGTGCAATTTATTGACCCCATTTCAGTCAAGTTTTTGGCCCACTCATCGCTGTGCTGGAGCACTTCACACCATAACCAAAAGGACTTTACAGCCAGATGCAGTAAAATCAATAACAACTGATCTGCTTTTGCAAGATCTTGAAAGGGATCTTGATGAGTTCTCCACATCAGCTACATCTGAGATCTGTGACCATACTCTTCTGCTCCCTTAGGTGGCCGTCTGGGGACCACAGGCATCCATGGAGAAGACGAATGCCCTGGTTGGAGATGATGGTCACCCCATCCCCACAGTCAAACCAGGCTTCAAGCGCAGGGAAAAACTCCCTCACAATAAATCTGCATGTTACTGGGACATATTCTGAAATATTTTAGTATATCCTCCAAAAACCAGAGTGTGGCTATCAGGTCTTCCGCATCAACTGCTTCACTCTGCAGACATACTGCCATCCCGCCACTGCGCTCGATAAGGGACACAGCCCGTAACATCATGAAGCTACGAGCTTGAGTCCCAGGAACAGAACAGCCCTGGGGACCCAGTGCTGACCCACAGCCATGCTCTTAGCACAAGGCCTTGGTACCCAGCACGCTGGCCACAGTATTTTATTTCTAGCAAAGAAAACTCTTAACTCTTTTTCTCCTTTTTTTTTTTGTTTGTTTGAAAACCAGCACTGATATTTTTGCCTTTTCTTCTGCCCTACCTCCAAGGCTTTCAGCAAAAGTGTCACAAGATGACTTGCTTACTCAAAACGGCCCCTGTCCCTGGGAGAATCTCCAACCAAGCCCCAGCACCACTGGTCCAGAGCACAGAGCCATCCTGCACAGAGTGCTGCAAGCCCTTGGCGCCGGATGCTGCTGCGAGGGAGGGGGCAAGGTCTGCCCTGAAGAGATAAAGGTGACGCTCTTGCCTCACTCCCCGCTCCCAGGCTGCATATGCATTCAGCCAGCAATCCTGCCATCTGCACCTTATGGCTGCTGTGACGAGGCAAGATTCCCCCCAGGGCACGTTCTGCAAACCCCGCATCCACCAGCTCATCAATCCTTGGCTCTCATCAAAAGACAAACTTATAAACAGGCCCAGACGCTTCTCTCGGGTTTAATGGAGGCAGCTAAGGAGCTGTGATCATTCGATGTTTTCCAATGATAGTGGTGATGCCTGAGGCCAGCAATAATATTACCATGAAATAAATCTGCAGTGATATAATTAGCAGGGATGCTATTACAGCTCAGGTTTTAGGGATGCTCACCACAGAGGAAGCAAAGCACCTACTCAGAATGGGACCTTGCAGGGGTTCTGGGTTTGAGTAGGCACTGGAGGTGGAAGAGAGAGAAAAACATTAATATAAAGGCAGTGGGAACTATCTGCATTAGCCTGTATGCAAAATAAACCTAGTTCCTTAGAGGCCAGAGGTTATGGAAAACATGGGTCCATGAAAGTCTAAGGGTTAAACCCAGCTGACTTTCTTCTTGCTGCTCCAGATACCAATTGACTTGAAAATATTTGTGCAACATTCAAAAAAGCCAAGTCCTGACCAAACCCACAAACAGGTTTGGAAGCAGGAGGTTTGCTGCACCCACACACCCCTCCCAGCCACAGATCGTTTCTGTTTGCATCTCCGTACCACGCGCGCTCTGCTCTGTGCGGGGGGCTGCAGTGTTCAGATGGTGCTTGCAAAGCAACTGCTTCTTCCAGCGTCTGGTCTGGGATGTGCTTTGTGGTTATCTAAACTAGGACGGTAGATGCAGCAGGTAAATGTGAAACAACACAACTCTGAAGCCCAGGTCTGGTGGGAGAAGGAGGCTGCTGTTTTCTCTGGCATGCTGCTCCAAACGACCAGCTGAGGCAACAGAGAACTCCTTCACTGATACATATCAAAGGTAGACAAATATCACTAGGTAAAACTAGGAGGAAAAGATGGAAGGGGCTGGGTTAGAAAAAGGGATGCTACTGGTATCTGAAAGGAAGTGCTATGAAAAGAGCTGGCACCGACCCAGTGTTTTCTTTTGCTTGCAGACTTAGCACTAAAGCAAGCACAAAGGACAGAACTAGAGCAAAATGTTTAAGGAGCAATGCTCACGGGGGAGAGGAAAGAAAGAAAGAAAGTCAACGTGCCAGGATTGATCCTCAGTTTTGACACTAACTCCTCAGGGCAGCTGTTTTAAAGCCAGGTTCAGGGAGCGAGGTGTTCCCCAAGACCCCCAGCTGGGACACACGCCCTGGAGGAGTTTCTGCCCCATAGCCAGGACACAGACTCGTGAGCTGGAGCTTCTGTGCCAATGTCCACATGGCACGTGATTGCCTGGTTATAAAAGGTGACGTGCTAGGGGAGAGTTTGCACAGAAATGAGAAAATCAACCTCTAACTCAACTGGGCAGGAGATGCCTGGGAGGAAAACCCTGCAGCAGGCAGCCTGCCCGCAGCTAGGGCTCTAAGACTCTTCATAATTTTTAAGTGTTTCCAAATCTGCAGTCAAATCCTACACCTTCCCTCTTTTTCGCTACAATAAACTTTATCTTAGGAGGTAATCTAGTAATAAAAATGGTTTTAAAGTGATCTGACAAGCACTAGAAACCCCATTTCTTTTAGAGTGACAGCTCTATTTCCAGCAGCCCATAGGTACACTCTGTTTTATATTGCACACACACTCCAGGCCTGCAAGATTTGGGACATATCCTTTCCATCCACTCACCAGAATCAATTTCAGCCATGAAAAAAAGTTCCTCGGCAGGCAGAAGGCAGGAAGAAAGATTGCTTTTAAAGTTGGGGTCTCTGCACCTCTCCCAGGACAGGGGCACGGAGGGATGCGCAGCCTCCCTCTCCACGTCACGGCTGTCCTGCTGCACTTGAGCAACCTCCCTCCCAGCTCCAGTGGCCACCACTCAGCAAGGTCCATGTGTCCAGCCTGACTAGGCTACGGCACTGCTTCGGCTTAGGGGAAATGTAAAACAGCCGGGCAGCATCATGCAGGGCAAAGATTTAAGGCTGAACTCTTCCAGAAGGGTGCATTTCACATATTCTGCTAAAAAAATTTCACATTTGAAGCCCAAACTGGCCAGGGAACAATAGTACCAAACCCAAGTAGAGCAGAGAGAAGGAGCTTTGGGCTCTGGGGAGATGTTATTGCAGCAGCCACGCGTGAAGGACACCTTGTAGCTAAAGTCCCAGAAATTAATTAGGAAGCACAGCTCTTGTTCCTGGGTGTATCAAAGACAAAGTAGGACCTCTCCAGGCCTCAGTTTCCCCATGTGTAAAGCTGGAGCTGTCAAACATATCTATCCCAAGGGAATTCATGGCTGGCTGGAATGTGCAACTACCAAACTACCATCACCTTGGAGTTTGCTTTCTGCTCCCGCGCTCACCCAAGAGCAGGGTTGCCCACCTCCTCTTCCCCTTCATTGTTTCCCACTGCCCCCCAGTGTTGCAAACCTCAACATCTTCCCCCTTAACCTTATCCAACTTCCTCAATTACAGGCACATCAGCAGAGAGATCTTCATTTGTGCACGGGGGGAGCGAGGCATGGCTGAGATTAGCGACCGGTATTTTCTCCCTATGCAATCAGCTGATATAAAAGCTGTGCCATCTACTGGCGTGCAACACGAAACACTGCTCCCAGCACAGCTCCAATAAAGTTGTTGTTGCTACAGCAGCTCTTTGTGTAGAGCTGAGGTGAGATTCCAACTCATGCCTCTCACAAGTAGCAGCACACAAACGGCAAACTCAGGACGGCCAAAGACAACCGCTCATTTTGCAGCACCAAAGCCCGGTGACTGGTCACAGACAGGCAGCACAGCCGGGAGGTGATTCAGTCCCAGCCCTTATAATCTTCCACTTCTTACAGAATTACCGGCTTTAAGTAAAAGGGTTGGGTTTATTTAAAAATTTATTTTCATCCCTGTAGGAAAAAAAAACAACACCATTTTAAATGAACTTTAATTATTATGATTAAAGTTTTGGGAAGATGTTTTAGCAGGCACAAATACCGACCTACAGCCAGCAGCCCTGCCCAGACAACTGGGGTTGCCTCTTCCATCAAACCCGCACAGGTACTGCCAACAGCCCGTACCGCCACGCTCCTCGGCCACTTTCAGGGACACAGCAGAGGAGGGACAGAAAGCAAAGACATAGAGGAGAAACACAGGGAACAGGTGACCCTGTCAGACACGGGCAAGCAGAGACACACAAACCCTGGCGGGGTTACAATGAGCTCCCATGGCCCCTGCCCACAGAGCGGCTCCTGCTGCCAGTTCCTCCAGATAACCCAGTTCCAGCCCCGCATGTCCCAGTTCAGCTGGCTGCTACACAAGCACCACCAGGCAGGCGCACGGTTAAATATTTTTGCTCGCATCTGTTTCATCTTGCTTTCACTTCAGGTCGTGCTTGTGAACACTGACAGATTTCTCATCACAGGCTGTATTAAGCTGCTTTTTAATTGCATTTTGAGGGACCCAAAGGCCAGCAGACAGAAGGGCACTTTACAATAAAAATAATGTTCCTTGGAAAAAAATGAGGCAGGAAAGGTTTTCATTAATCCCCTGCAAGCAGACAGCTTCCACGCAGCACGCTGGCTGCAGGGACAGCCAGTCCAGAGGACTGGGACGATCTGAGCACTGTCTGCTGCAATACCAGAGGCTCCCAGCATCTCCTCTTTAAAGAGCAGATCACAGGCTTTGGCGCTAAACTTGCATTAAATTGATACAATCTCTTTAACGTTATCTCCAGCTCTTTATCACAATTGTATGTGCAATTTACAGTCTTGTCGCCTTTTTTTTTTAATTAAGATTTTCTAGATTCTTATCGCAGATATTTTACACATTGTTGTAGTGTCACTCAAACATTTAATGGACATCAGCTGCTCTGGGAATATATAACAGCTCCTTGCCATGGGGTAGGGCTGGACACTGATGGGTTCCAGGCTCACGTCATTAAAGCTGCAGCAGATGCAAAGCAAAGCTACATGGAACAGAAAGCACGATCCCTGCTAGACACGCTAGCATGCCAGCTCGTGTATAACAGCACAGGACCGCCTGCCCAGACCCAAGCTAAATGCTTATTCTGCAAGCTATCTTCGTGCCTGCCTCCTGCTCGTCACCTGCAGCTATCCCTGCTCTTCAAGTCACAGGACTATCTTGGAACGTCTCTGCACGAGAAACTATGCCAAAGCTGATTTGGGTTTCGTGGGCTGCAGAAATGAGACTTGCCAAATCCACTTTCTTTAGGAAAAGGAGGCGGGATTTGAAGAGAGCTTTTGAGACAAAAAAGCTCCATGCAAGTCCATTAACCTGCAGGACCAAGCCTCCACCCCCTCAATCATTAGAGTCTTTAACTTCGCTACTTGTCCATAAACAGAGCTATGCAAAGAATTGATTTTTAGTTCAACTAGGGGATGAAACCCTTAAAAAAAAAAATCTTCATTCTACCTGAATTGAATTCAAAATGATGCAGTTTTTCTTTCCAGGTCAATTTTTCCCACTCAACGTAAGAGCCTTCCATCCCAGATGATGCTTTCAAACATTCAGGGGGAAAAACATGAAATTGTTGGGAGTCTTTTCTGTCCATGATCTTGGTCTTCAGAGGACTCTTGAAGGATGTACAGCAGCTCAGAGGGCAGGGGCCAAACTCCCAGGGACTGAGAGTATATCCAAAAGCCCAGGGGTACGCACTCCCTGCAAATCTGCAGGCAACCCCAGGGAAATAAAGATCCTCCCCTTGCCCTCTCCTACCATGCACAGGTTACAAAGCCATAGGACAGGGCACAGAAGCAGCTGTAGCTACCAAACTGCCATGGAAATATATTTCCTCACACCAAAACTAACCAAGGAAATTCAAATAAATCCATTTTTCAGCGACATGGTTTCTTTTCTTTTGCTATCATTGAAAACATTTCTCCCCAGCCATGTTTAAAGGTTGTTTTATAAGGAATTAAATGGCAATTCTCTTCCCTATCACCAGTTCCCTTGGGGACTCCCTCCTCACCATTTTTATTTATATCTACATCTCTCTATACAGATGGACCAGTAAGTCTTATCCATCTTCTTTTATGCTTTCAACCACCCCCAATGCATCCCCTTAGTGCACAGGAGAAGGCAGCCCTGCCAGGCCTCAGGAGCCTCAGAGGGTAAGGACCAAGCTGACGGATCCGAGCTTTGTGACAGCCACGAACTACAACTGCTGCAAACCCCTTGCCAACACTAATGGCTTTAGCTACCTCCCCCTCTGCTAAGAGTGTTGGCTCCTGTGCTGGAGAAACCAGGAAAAACTGAAAAACAACACACAAACTGCTGCCAGATACACAACGGCTCTAGGGAGGGAAGTAAAACATCCTTTAGGGACCATTTCATCCTTCACTTGGTCTCAGAGGTCTCTGGGTTCCTTACACCGTAGGGTGCAGAGCACAGAAAGACAACGCATACGCAGCGATTAAATCCTCTAAGAGAGGTTAGTTCCCACTACAGGGAGTTCACAGTCTTCCTCCCTGTGTGTGCAAACCAGCCTGTCAGTGGTCAGAGAGTGGGTGCGAGGGCAAGCTTTACTCATCTAAAGCTCCCAGCACCTCTGTGTGACCCCAGACCACGAAGCTCAGCCCCGGACACAGCGCAGGGACCAGCAGCACACTGCAACTCCCCTTGATGTGCCTGCCTTGGGGATGAGGGCAACACGAAATGCCTGCCAAAGGGAAGATGCTTTGGGGCAGGGATGGAGAGCTGTACTAAGAGACATCAGCTCATTTGCGGAACTGGTTTTATCTCCTCTGTTGCTCCATGCCCTGGAAGCGCATCCCAAAACACCCCAAAGAGGTTTCTTCTCTGAACTACAACCATCCCAACCCAGAAACAACAGCCGTAATCTGCCAAGGGCAGGAGAGGACAAAGGCTTATTCATTTGTTCTCTGCCAACAGCCAGACAAGCCCATGGTGCCTGCAGGCTGACAGCATGCCTACAGGGCTGGAGACCTGCTGTGGAGACCTACTGAATTTTTTAACAACTTGGGACCATTGTTTTTCACTCCCCCATCTGTGATTCCAGGTGCATTTGCAATACCGAATCTGGACCTCAAATGGATGCCCCCAAATGGGACCATCCCAGGAGCCCTCTGGCATGCGGCGGTGCTGGGGTGGGCACCAGCAGGAGCCTCCACGCCCTCACAAACCTCCGCAGAGCTGAGTACACCAAGCAGCTTACGAAGTTGTAAAGCCCATCGGGCTGGGCTGCTGCCAAGCGTTCATGGGAGAAGAAAGGGAAACGTTCAAAATAATCTGCATGAAAGTGCAGGAAGCCCTAAATCGTGTTAGCGCTATTAAGAAAGCCGGTTACATTGCTCAGCAAACTGGCCCAATACAGTTTTGATAGACTCGTTACAAACATCTGATTGTCCCTGATTAGATTAGACAATAAACCCCCATCCTGGTGTGCGGACATTGTTCGGCTCCCCTCTGCAATCTGTAAATTAGAATTCCAGACCTGGGAGATTGGATTCAAATTGGATTACTGGAGCAGGTCCAGCGCAGGAACAATCGTGAGGCAGGAGAAGACACACACACACGCGAACGGATAAATAAATAAACAAACACACACGGGACAGTCAGCCAGGATTTGATTAGAAGTGTATTAAAAAATAGAAGTAAAAACAAAATCCATCAACCAGCAATTAGTAAAGAAGCGGGACCAGGGCTGGATTTGTCACTATGCATTAATGAAGCACGGAGATCATAACTTTAAGCGTTTTGTACTTTGGCATGCACAAGGTTGATGTTGGTTGTGGTCCTTCCTCCACAAACACAAGAGCTCCTGTCCATGGCCATGTGGCTAGAACGGGGTGGGTGTGCACGGGGCAATGAAGCCCAACATCCCACCCAAACCACAGGCTGCATCTGAGCTCACCTGAACTATTTCCCTTTCCGCCCCGTTTTGCTGCCTAGGCGAGACAGGTAATGTGTCCCTTAGCTTGGACACTGGTCTAGGACAGTGACTGCTGGTGGCCTTCTGGCATGCCTAGAAGTCATCATAGAATCATAGAATGGTTTGGGTTGGAAAGGACCTTAAAGATCATCAAGTTCCAACCCCCCTGCCATGGGCAGGGACACCTCCCA
Source organism: Syrrhaptes paradoxus (assembly GCA_013400615.1). Taxonomy (NCBI): domain Eukaryota; kingdom Metazoa; phylum Chordata; class Aves; order Pterocliformes; family Pteroclidae; genus Syrrhaptes; species Syrrhaptes paradoxus. Next base: position 110,982 of record VZTO01016343.1, on the reverse strand, counting down.
CTAGCCCAGGTTGCTCAAAGCCTCATCCAGCCTGGCCTTGAACACCTCCAGGGATGGGGCATCCACAGCTTCTCTGGGCAACCTGTTCCAGTGTCTCACCACCCTCACAGTGAAAAATTTCTTCCTAATGTCTAGTCTAAATCTACCCTCTTT
>VZTO01016343.1:61821-110721 GCA_013400615.1 Syrrhaptes paradoxus | reverse complement strand
GCACACTGCCGGCTCATGTTCAGCTTCTCATCCACCAGATAAAATCCAGGGTCGTATTGCACTGCAGCAGGAAAACCCACCATGGCCACATCTACAGCACCACAAGCTGCAACCCAACCCAACCCCTGCTGCACGGCAGCTCCGGAGAGTCTCTCTCCTGCCCTGGGACCTCTTCTAGTTAAACACACCAACAACCTGGGTCAACATGCATCTGGTAGAACTTGCTTCAAGAGAGCTCATTAGGGCAGCGAGATGGCAATGAGACCTCACACCGCCCGCAGTGGAGGAGAAATCCAGTACGAGCACAGGGCTGCTCCTGTTGGGCGCTGACCCCCTTTTGCCGCCTGCCCTAGAGACTGCATGCCACCAGGACCAGGAGACAGCAACACCCCATGCAGCGAAGGAGGGAAGAGAAAGCCACCGTGCCCACACTGCCAGTTCCCTACCAGCCCACGCCACAACAGAGGTCAGTGTCCCGGCTGCTGGGAGAGGAGGGAGTGGGGAGATCCTGTGAACTGGGCTGAGAGATGTTTTGCTGCATGCCAATTTTTGCAGCTCTTCAGACAAGTGAAACCTTTTCCTGTCCCTATCAGGGAGTGGAATAGCTGATAAAGGCTCTGCTCACCACATACCTGCAAGGGAAATCTCAGGGCTATCAGAATTGTTAAAGGGGTAAACCTGTCCAATTAAATCCCCTTTGCACTCTTGATATATGCTTGTGCCAGACGTAAATGGAGCTTGGAACTAGTCCCAGCTGAACATTAACGCGCTGAGCATTCAACCGGGACTAAAAGCACAACGCGCCCGAGCTCCCACCTCCTGCAATGCCCCCGCTGACCAGCTCTTGCCCCCGAGAAGCCAGCTTGGTAAGTACTTCATGGTAATGCACCAAACTCCCACCTTGCTTTCCATTGGAGGATCCTAAAGCATGGCCAAGTACTAACTGCACTGTCACATCAGAAGCAATATGCTAGGAAAAAATTCCAGTAAGTGGGAAAACCCAAAGCTGAGGGTGGGGGTTGGAAATCAGAGACAAAACTGAGAAATTTGCTTAAGACAGTACAAAAACTCAAGCCTCACTCATCTCCAGATAAACCATCTTCACTGTGCACCAAATCCCAGCTCTTGCAGCCACCTTCCCTTAGGGATTCGAGGTAAAGGAAGACGGGAATGCCACAAACCCCTAGAGTAATGTTCGCCTGGGCTTCACAGCCACAGGAAACCCAGCCAGGCATCCCCGCAGTGTGCTTTCAAAACACAGAAAATCCCCAGGGTCTCATCCTTTGCTTTCATTTTTTCTGCCAAAACGTCTAATGCCAACTGTAGGTTTTCCCACTCTCGTTACAGGAAAGTATGAAAGTCTTCAGTGGAATACCTTGTGAGCTCCTACACCTTAGCTGAAGGAACAGGAGCCTTGAACTCTTCTACCAAACCCTTCCTTTCCCCCATATGTTCATCTCACACTGGAACTAAGTACATAGCAACAAAAAATATGCAGTTAAATTCCACAAGAGCAGAAAAAACAAACCCCACAAACTTTTCTCTTAACTGCCAGTAAGTGCTGTTAGTTCTCTCACCATCAGGCGCAAACCTACTACAGATACAGAAACCTATGTGAAATACACACATGTGTACATAGCACACATTATAGATTCTCTGAGACATGAAACACTGCTTTGCTGCACTTCTGCTCAAGGCATCGTGTTTGATGCTGCACACAGCTGAGGTCCATGGGCAGTATAACGAGCTTCACCTTAAGCCAGGAGTGATGTACAACATGAAAAACTAGAATGGCTCTTTGGAAAAAATACCAGCCCAAGCATGTCACCAGCATCCCACGGGGGCAACGCCAGAGCACGCAGCCATTCGTAGCATGGTTTATGGATGGGGAGGTCTCTTTTTAGAGATGGAGGAAGACCACCAGCAGAGACAGAAGTCTTTAGGCCGGTCACGGTGTATAAATAGTTCACTTCAGGGCATAACTCACTCAGTAAACTGTGGGATGTGCCGCTCGCAGGAGGCAAAGCAAATTGTCTGTGGTTAAATATGTGAAGGATGAAGCAGTCAGCATCCAAAAGCAGCCTTTGTAAGAACTGTATAAAAATTAGAAACAAGCCTAAAACATACCCTAGGATCTAAAATTTCCATCTCTCAGCCTCCTCCTCCATCAAATCACAACCCCCTTCTCCCCCAGTCTGCAGAGCTTCAGGAAAGGATAGACCCAGAGGCATCACTCATGCACTTCACCTAGTATTAGAAAGGAAACAGAGCCGGGGTGTCTGCAGACCTGAAGGAGGGCAGGGAATACCCCCCTAGATCCTGCACCACAAGCAACAACCTCCTCTTAGTCCCCCACCATCTTCTCACTGCAGAGATGCTTCTGTGGCAATAGAAGAATTTCCTGAGGCGCTGAGCTTGCGCAGAAGAAATGATGCGGCAACCCCTCAGCCGCTTGCACCGATGATTTCCGAAGCCTTTCATCACCTCAGCAGCCCCCCGGCTGTAAGCAAACCTACTGCTTCCTTACACCTCACCTGTAGTGAGATCCCTGGAACTTCCTCACCACTGCATGAATATCATGTTATCTCCTTCAGGAGTTTCTCCACCTTAGCAATATCTTTTACTTTCATTTCAAATGAGAGTAGCTGTGCTTTTGGTATTGAAGACCATCTCGTCTACCTCCCCTCCTGCTAAAGCTTGGGAATAAAAAGCAGCTGGAACTACAGAGCCCAGAGGAGACTGCGAGGGCAGGCTTGAAGCAATGAACTCATCATAGAGAAAGGACAGTGGATGATGCTAGGGAAAAGTGCAGTTAGTGACGATGCAAATCCACATCAAATAGAGGCCACTGTGTGGGACACAGGATAAAAATCCCACAGGACCCAGCTGTAAATGCTCTTCTCTAGTGCCAGTTGGAATAGGTGGGGATGGCAAAAAGATTTCCTAGGAATTCTCCTGTCCCATGATGAGATTGTCAACAGATATGATGGTCTGGAACAAAAAGGGAGGAACAGCATCAAAATAACAAGCCCCTTGTAGATGACTTATTTTAGGAAGCAATTACCCTCTTTGCCACATACCCCTGGCACCAGCACTCCTCCAAAAAGCACATGGATGAACAGCATCCCCTGCTAGGGCCAGCCCCGTGCCACAGTGCGGCACCATGGCTGTCACAGCCAGTCAGCAGAGTTTGGTTTCCTTGTGCTTGATTTCTGCTTCTTAGAAATGCAACACACAAGGTAAGAAACCATGGATTATTAATACGTGCTCTGCATGCAGTTTAACGTTAATAAAGACAGTGATATTTTTCCTTAGAAACAGAGGAAAACAGGCTCTTTGATGGCTGGACTGAATTGCCCCCTAATCAGAGCAGCACTCTTGAACCGTGCACCCATTGTGTGAGCCCAAAGGCTAGCTAGCACCTTCCTAGAAAGCCTCACCAAAGCACAGGCAACATCCCTTCTCCCTCGTGTAGCAAAGGAGACAGGGCAGCATCTTTCCAGTAGAGTGAGTACATGAGTGACGTGTCAATTCATACTCCAGGGAGAGGCTCCATTTCTCCCTCCTCACCTGCCCTCGCTGATACATGGAGTCCCACCTGACTCAGATGCTGAAAAACATATGTCAAGAAGTCATCATCACTCTCGTGAGTCATGAAAGAAGGGGAGGAAATGATTCCAGGAGAGATGATTCAACTCAGGGGAGAGTTGAGACAGAGGAAAACACAGGCTGGAGAGTGGAAGAAGCTGTGGGAGCCCCACTGCTGCAAGGGAGCCTAGCACAATGCGGAGGAAATTCAGAAGATCCAAATTCTCCTCCTCCCATCAGCTTCCCCAGTTCCAGATTTTGTTATCAGTACAACCAAACCAAGACAACAAGAATTTACGCACAAGCTGGAGGTTAGAGACTGCTCCATCCAGTGACTGCGCTCTGAAGGAGTCCTCTTGAAAGGACCAATTCAGGTCAACAGATCAGTGTTTCCACCACAACAAAACAGCACCAAGTGCTCGTTATCTAACCAGCGCTGCCATAGTCACTCCTCTGTGCCAGGTCTGGCATCAGGCAAGTCCTTAACAACATACCAACCAGTCCTGCCCAAAAACTCAACAAAAAGGAAGTCAAACTGGAAGACAAACAACGCTACTTGTACCAAAGGCACAGTCCTACCCTTGACTCAGCACCAGAAGATGCAAAAACTCTCTTAAGTCTGTGTGAGTCAGAGCAAAAGGTAAGAGAAAACACAACGATGGATCCACTGCAATTCAAACTGCACAGTGGAAACCATCCAGCACAGTCTTCCTGTGTAACCCAGTGTTATTACTCTGCCCACCCCACAGGAGCCACAGGTTGTCAGCTGTGTATGAAGTTTGCAACTCACTTCGGTCACATGTGTCCTCCTCCAGCATCTACAGGTGATGCACATCTCTGGAACGTCTAATAGGCGATATATGCTCAATCACGTGCACAAACTATATGAAAACAGGGATTCAAGCTCATGTTAAGAAGTGGCAGCCATGTTCTTCATTTCTGCAAACCCAATGCAGTGGTGACGATGCCCACCCATTTAGTCTCACTTCACCTCCTTCCAGTCAAGCAAAAACACCTGGAGCGAGTTCCAAGCAGGCCTAATCTTCACCTCCCAAAGTCAAGAACTGAATACACAACACTTCTTCACCTGGATCCCTGCAGTTACCATATTTGTCAGTCACTGGGGACAACCCTGTACCACCCTGCCCGTCAAGCTGGCCTTTGAGCACTCTTGACACAGGTCAAGTCTTGAGACTCCCCTGGCCTACACAGGTGTCTTGTGACTCCTCAGCGTCCCTTCTGAGCTACTTCTTACCCAGCCATGGACGCAGGTCACTTCTAAACTCTCAGTGCCTTAGTTACACCTCAATTATTGCAACACCCCTTCCCTCACCACAGTACTATTTCCTGTGCTCCCATTCCTGCCTGTCAGCCAGCAGGGTGACCAAGCGTCTTTTTGCCTACAGTCCCCTATGTGGACATACCACTTATGCTGCCTGCTCCGAGCCTTCCCCTTGTCTGTCACCCTGCAGAAGCCGTCCCAGTTAATCACGCTGCAAGCCATATCCAGTTGGCCACACTGCCAGATGTCCATCGCACAACTTCATGCCGCTCGCTACAATCGGTATTTGAGAGGACACTACAGCTCCTGGGAGCGAAACTCTCACACGGCTCCCACACTCCTCTGTAGCAGAGAGGATATCTCCATCCCTCCAGGAAGGCAATTACTCGTCTCTGTCTCGGTAGCAGAGACACTGTAGAAGAGTCCAGCCCCGCTGCCGCCTCATTACAGCCACCGCCAGGTTTTACCGAGCCGGCACCACGAGCAGGTTACCTTGCTCCACTACAGAGAAAATGAATTCATTTCAAAAGGAGTGTTATGAAATAGGACGATAGATTGGACATGCACACAGGCACCTACGAGGGCAACTCACACACGCAGTCAAATCACAGGATTCAAGTGCCAGGCACCGGCACAAGCATTTCAGTGCATCCTCTGCTGAACAGGAAAAAGCCCCTACTTGTCTGAAACACTCCCGTGAGCTACTGCAGGGACACTGCCGTACCTTTGCTCCTGCTCACCATACCTTCAGCTGAATAACTGGGTCAAACCTGCTGCCAGGCTTTTGCTGTCACTTGTGTTCTTGTGGCAGCACCTTCAAGTGTTAACATGACAGTGGGAGGAGATAAAAAGCAGGAAGATACCTATAGCAGATACTCACATGATACATCCTTGCCTTACACCCCAGACATACTCCATATGAACCTGTGCAACCGCAGGATCCAGTTCCCAGAAAAGGCCACACAACCACAGAAATTACTTTGAAGCTGAGATCATAACGCTATGCCAGCATCAACCCTCTTCTTTTAACTGAACACGTCAGACAGAGGATCAGCACACAGGCCCGTCACCTTACCTTTAAAGCACGGACTTTCTTGGCCAGGAGGCTCTCGATGTCCCCTGCAACCTTCTCCACCAATTTCCTGGGCACGTTCTCCTTGACTTCAAACAGGTTTCTGTTCTCATTGTAGATCTAAGACGGGAAACAAGAGAAAGACAGTCAATTAGCGAGAAGTACAGCAGTCTTCCCACAGAAAACCTGATCCTCTAACACAGAAGAATTTTAGCAACGTGGATTAGGTAACTCTAAGTTTTGGAAATGAGGGGAACAATGGAAGAAAGGCTTTGCAACCAGAAAAAAACCCATGCATTCAACCTGCTGCCCACACCACTGATTTTACAGCTGCCTGCCTTCACGTTCTCAGGCCATGATGATCCCCCCCCCCCCCCCCAGCACCTGAGCTGCCCACCCCTCTGCCCACCCCCCGCCTCTGCTGAGCCAAACCAGCGGCAGAGGCAGAGCTGCCACGCTTCCTGTCACACTCCTCCTCCCCCAAACACGCTCCCAAAGCCCACTGAGCACCACATGCCCCCTTCCCCAAGGCCACTTGCTGGATTTTGGAAACACAAGCCCAGCTCCCTGCCTGCCCCCATCCCCCTGTGCACTGCCCGTGGGGTTCGTTGGGTACGGAGCCTGGCAGCACCAATGCAGGCAGCAGAGGGCACCAGGAACAGGAGCAAGGAGATCCCATGAAATAGGATAAAACCTTGGCTCTAAGCAAGCCATAGCCAAGTGGCACCCTCAGGAAATCAGCATTTCTACAACCAGTCCAGAACTTGGCCAGGCTGCAGCGGGGAAAGGCACAGATCCATACTGGGGCCAGATGCAATTACCCAGATTTGAACGTTTGCACTCAAAACATGCAGTTACGACCCATCACATCACACAGCTACAGAGGACAACACTGTTGCCCCAACAAGAAGGGCTCAGTCCCACCACAAGACATCACAGCCACCAACCCCTTGGTCACCTCAGATCATTTTCTGACTTGTTAACTTGGTCCCTCTGAAACTCCAGTGCAACCAATACAGGGTAAAAGAGTTTTTTACAATCATCCAAGATTAGAAAAAACAAAATCACCCTCCTGCCTTATCTTTTCTTAAATGAGACACATGAAGAAAACCACACAGCAAACAGGATTGTGCTTCCCTTTGAATCCCCAGGCTACTCTACTTGCAAATACCTCCAATCCCAAACATGAAGACATCCAGCAGCAGAAAACCCTCCAAGGAGAGCTGGACCTCCCCAAGGAGACAGCTGACTCCATGCTTAACTGTGATTTCCATGCTAAGCATGTCTGGCACCTACCCGAGCCTGCATGATCCTTGGGAACTGAATCATTGCTTCCCATGGGACAAACGCCTTGCTTTGCTGAAGCATCATTAGAGGGGAAATACTCTGCCTGTAAGTGCCATTTGGCTGCAGACCTGACCACTACAGTGAAGGAAGAGACCAGGTCATGCCGAAACCACTACTCAAGGAACATCTGCCTGCCTCTGCCCACATCTGTCCCGGATCTCGGAGCAGCACCCAAACACAAACACTAAACAACCAGCTTCCATAAGAACAAGGCGCAGCTCAGAAACGCCCACGTTTTGCCCCATGCTGGCAGCGAGAAGGCAGGAGTAAGGAGAGGTTTGGCTGGAGACACCCACCAGGCTGATACCACCACAACTGCTTCTCTTGGTGGAGCCAGCTCAAAGGCACTGAAACCCAGGGCTTCACAGGGAGACAGGTCCCAGGGTCTGGACAGCAGCACATCACACAGCTCAAGAACAGGATGACACCCTTCAGATGTGCTGGGAAATCACTTATTCCACACTTTTGCTTCTCCAGACATTGAGCTGGAGCAGGACACAACTCCACTTGCTGAAAGGCAGCTGGTGATGATTTCAAGAGCCTGAGTAGAGACCCCCCCACCAAAGCCCACCCTTTTGTGGTTAAACAAAGTGGTTTCTGAGGTTGAAGCCACAGGAGTGCACTCGGAGACCAAGTGGAAGGCTGCTCTTTTGGCTTTGTATGGTCCCCACGCGGGGAACTACAGGGTTAATCTTTAGGCTTCAGCTTTGCTTTCTGCAGCTCTCACTGGGGTCCCTGCTCTGCCCACTTTCTTCCTTGCTTCCACGCCACTAGGAAACTTCTGACAGCACCCCCCTCCTGGCAGCCTTGTGTCCACATATGCCGTTCCTCCATCCTAGCTCTACTCCAGGTTCCTGTTTTTTCCACAAAGAAGCCCCAAGGCACTGAGGTAACCTGCACCACCTGCCAGGACAGTAACCCCCCTGCCTCTGTCAGTGGGGTGCTGTGTCAAAGGCTCAGACCTGCCCACTGCCGAAGCTTCTGGGGAAAACAGCAGTTCTCTAAATTCTCCAGGTTACTGACCTGCACGAGCACAGCACTTGAGCCAAGAGCAGAGACACAGCAAGCCAAACATCTGAGATCCTTGTCTGACTGCTCAGTCTCTAAGAAACATGTGGAGAATAACTCCAGCACCCTTCCCAAGCCCCTGCTCTCGCAGGCTCCAGACCTGCCCATATTCAAGGAAGGGTAACTCCAAGCATTGAGTTTTCAGCCAACCTGATTTCAAGGGCTTCACATTGTGGTCCCCAAACCACCCATGCCCCACATTGGTTCAGCAGCTCCTGTCTTATTATAGGTGATCATTATGTGAGCACAGTGACTTCAAAGAAGATATGTCTAGTAAGAAGACACATTTTAGAAGCATCTTCAGACCCCAGCAGGAATGATTTCTAGGTGTTCTTCCCATCAGAGCCCCATCGCACCCTGAGCTTCAGACTGAAAAGCATGTGTGGCCAATAGCAGAACATCCCATGCTAGAGAGCAACCCCCCACATCAGCACAGAAAGGGTTAAACTGAAGAACGCTCGACACAAAGCAATGTTCTCTCATACTCCTTTTGTCCCTTTGGTAAGTTACAGCATAAGAAAATGATGTGTTTGGAAGGCGTGCACTACCTCCAGCTGAGCAGCGGCAATTAGGAAAGCAAAGAGGAGCAATCTTCAAGGAGAAAGCTCCGGGTAAGGAGGGCATCCTGACACAGGTATTTTCCTATTATGAAACAGAAAATTGCCTCCTATTGGTTATGGACAGAAGCGGTGCCTGTCCACAAGGGAGTGAAACCAGAAAAAGAAACCAGGAGATGTTCCTCCAGCCCTCTCTGCAGCTGCAGAGCTCTGCAGTCTTTGTGGCTGAACAGTTCATTGGCGTTAATTAGAGCCACCTAGCATAAATTAACAGTGACCATACGCGTGCAAGAACGTACCAGGCAGGCAGGGGAATGAATGGTAGTGTTCCACACAATTAGGATAGCTCCACACTCTCCACCATTGCAGCCTTTTGCTCTGGGTTGTTCAGAACTTGGTCAGGTTTTACTTATCTAAGGTGACATTTCCCATATTGGGTTTTTCCTTGAGCTGAATTGGAGGGAGAATTCTGCAGCCAAAGACATCCCAAACGTTCCTCAGCTATGGCAAAGCACTTCGCTTTGTCCAGATTAGAAAGTCATTCTCATTGAAATTCTCCTGTGATGCCATGCGCTGGGAACTGGGTCTGAAATTTGTAACAGCAGTGACCTCAGAGTCAAGAAACCGCTGCTTCTGATTCCGCGTAGGTACACTCACACACAGCCGCACCGGCACCCTCGGGAGAAGGGGGGTGCAGGCTGCATGCTCTTGGTAGACTGGGTTTTACTTTGCAATCCCTTTGTGAGCACTCCCCACGCCCTCCCAGCCTGCACGCACCTCCCGACAGCCATCCAAGTGAGTGGGTGGTGATGTGGGAACACGAGGGTGAAGCCCAATCCTGCAGCGCCCCAGCCCTGCTCAAACAAGAAGTAACACCCCTGCGTTAGCCCTACTCAACGTAGTTGGCAAACCTGAAGTTACGGGGCAGGAGAGGGGCTGCACAGAGCCCCTGAATTACCTACGGATGTGTTAGCCCTCAGGCAGCACAGACGAGGAAGGTATTCAGGGGAGAGGGATCAAAACCAAATTATAAACTGCAAATCTCAATAAAAGTCTGGGAAGGGCTGAAGCCGGATGCAGCAGCCAGAAGATCCAGGCACAGCAGTGGAAAAAAAAGAGCCCAGCAGTGGATGAGGAGAGTGAACTACTAAGTGGCAAGAGAAGGGGGAAATAAAAACAAAGGCAAAACAACAGAAAGCACTGAGTTGAAATTGAAAAAATAAAAATGGTGGTAGATGAGGAATCAAACAGCTCAAGACAACCTCCAACATGAAAAATTTAAACCCAAATACTTTTAAGCATAGTGCAATCATAAACAGCTGAGAAGATGAGCTAAACCAGCACAGAAGTGCTAAGTAGCTTTACTAAAAAGCAGAGCTGGTAACACAACCAATTGCCAACACGTGTGCACAGCAGCAACTGTAGAACCAAAGAGGCAGATCTGACACTGCCTCGGAACATCCATCCTCTAAATTCACTTGTTTGCCTTGCTCCTAATGCACGGCAAGCGATGCTCATCTCTGCTGTTAATTCCCTCTGTGCCTACATATCCAGGGAGCTGCCAGTGTTCAGAGAAATCATTTGCCAGTCCCCAGTTCCCCGCGAGCACACCCAGCACCAGAAACTGGGCAGCCCGGGACGGAACAGCAAAGGGTGCAGAAATCCAGCCCAGTGCAGCAACCACTGCTCAATGAGCTGCCGCAAGAGGACCCAGCACCTGCCCATGGGTCAGGCTATCAGGTGATAAAATATGAAGAAAAATAACAAACTCCGGGGGAGCCCCCTGGATAGCATCATTAGCACATCTGCCTTTGGGCATCACTAGAAAGTAAAAATTGTCTCCCCAGCTGCAGCCCTGCTGTTTCCCGCAGGCGCTGGCCATCCCAGTGCAGCAGTGGGGCCAGTCTCCAGCCTCTCTGCCCAGGACAAGAGGGAGGACACTGACGGGAGGGGCTGGGATGGTGGGTTACACATGCGATGTAAGACAGACCCCTTCTCCTTCCCTCTTCCCCCAGCTCCATTTCACATCCCCCAAGAAGCCCTTCCTCGAAACAGAGCTATTGGAGGGGCAGCGCCCCGCTGTGCTTGCACAGCACCATCTCCGTGCCAAGACTCCCTTCGCCACCTGCTTAAAAACAACAGGAACAACCACCAAAAGCTGAGCCCCAACACGGCATCCAGTAACCCCAGCAGCTCCCAGCCCCACTGGGCCGGGATATACCCATACCCACAGCTCAGACCCCAGCTGGCATTTGCTTGGGTCCAACCCTGCTGGGAGAGGCTGCAATGCTCCGGCTCCTGCTGCAAGGCATCTGTTCTGGGTAACAGACATCTTCCAGAATTTTTTTTTTTCTCCCCCCCTGAATGAATCCCATACACCTGGTTTGGACAGCTGCAGTCCAAACACCAGCATTTAATCACAGTGCGAACCTGGCATGTTTGTAAAGGAGCAAAGTATGATACGCAGCCGCAGAGCAGGCTGCTTTCTTGCACCCAGAGCATCGCACCAAGAAGTGGGGGTGCTCCAGGGGAGGGGGCCAAAGACCAAACCCCATCTCTACAGGCAGGACAGCCATGCACGCCTGAGATCACCCCTTGCGCCGCACAGATGGGACTGTGCCATGCCTTGCCCTACAAAGGCCATACTTCAGGAAAACAGTGTTTTTCCCACCTGGCATCATTATGGGGGGCCGGGAGAGTCTGTGTTTGGGGGGGTACGCCAAACTCCTGCAGCCAGGGCCATGCTGATCAGCCTCGTACAGTGACCCAGATACGGTCTCTGCAGAGGGAATTAGTTGGTACAACAAACGCTGCAGCAGGATACCTGGCAGCTGCTTGCTCAGGCGCTTGTCTGGTGCTTCTCCTGGAGCTTCAGCATCTGCTGGTCTCCCACAAACCAGCAACAGTCTGGCCCATTCTGAGTCTCATCTAACCCATGGTGGGGTCCTGTCTCACTGAAGAAGAACGGGAGGAACCCTCCAGCAAACCTGCTCGTGCCATGGGCACACAGAGCAGATCCCTGCGGTGAAGAGGAACCTAGAGGAGAATCCCCCAGTGACATAAAGGACCGGCAAGAGCACCGTGAGATGGTCCAGGCTGAGCAAGGAGCACTGTGGCTGGATAAGTGGGAGGAAAAGGAGTGTAAAACCCCAGAGATCCTGCTGGAAGACGGAGACAGCTCACGCCACGGGCAGAGCGCAGAGCCAGCACAATTCCCATCTCGCCCCTCACTGCTGCTGCACCTACTGTCGTTAAATTTCATTGTCTGGTGCTTATAGCTCTCGCAATGATGGTAATCATCGCGGTGTCTATATCACATTAGGAGGATGTCAGCCTCGGCGCAGCGTCAGGGATAATCAAGCAGGCAGCCGGGAGAGTGATGCCGGCCCTGCTGACAGCCCGCCAGGACGATCGGTGCTGCCTGTGCCACGGTGTGCAGAGCAGATCACACGCTGCTGCGGGGACCAGGGGGATGGGGACCGGCAGAGGCCATGGGGATGGCCCCCCACTGAAGCAGTCATTGGCCAGAGATCCTGGATTTTCCCTGTGGAGGAGGCAGGAGGGGGAATGCAAAGGGAAGCAGCTCCAGGTGAGCAGTGGTGCCACAGCCCAGCGAGGGCTTTGTGAATCTGCCCCACACCAAACCCCAGAGCCGGTACCACGGATGCCACCTGCCCTGAGGATGCAGCTCCGTGGGCACATCCCCCAGCCCCCGTGCCCGCCACTCTGCCCTCAGAGCAGTGCCAGCAGCCAGCCCCACAGAGCCCAAGCTGCCCCTTGCCACAAACTCTGCCTCGTCCTCAGCGAGAGCTGCCGCTCCTGCCGCCTGCGGATGTGCTCGAACGCACACAGGAGGCGAACAGCTTGACATTTCCTAATCCCCTCTCCCCCTCTCCTCGCGCAGTGCCATTTCCCCGCTGTGCTCCTTCCTTCCACCCACCTCAGGAAAAGCAAGCACCCTCCCAGCAGCTCTTCACAGCCCTCCTGCAGAAGCAGGACAGGGAAACGCACGGTTTAGCTGCCCCTCGGGGACAGCCAGCTATAATTGAAGCAAACAAACCATAAAACGAAGGTCTCCTTCCTTCACTAAAGAGCCTGCTAAAGGCAGCAGCACTGCAGAGGACAGGGGGGACGAGAAGAAGGCAGCCCGCTTCTCCAGGGACGGAGGGGTGAAGGTGCTCCAGCCCTCCCCATCCTGCCCCATCCGACACCGGCATCTACATCTCCCATCCTCAGTGGCACTGGCACCGGTTGGACTTCTGCTTGCTCAGCCCAGGATCACAAGCCTCTATGGCTGAGACTTCAGGCTTGCCAGCCCCCAAGCAGACCCGAGACTGCTATGCATAACTTAGCAACTAGACAGGGATAACGGGCTATGCGCAGCTAGCCCAGATCGCAGCAATCCTCTCCCAGCATGGTTGCTTTATATCGCCAGCAGCCCAAACCCTTGCACAGGGAGCTCTCAGAGCGATGGATCTGCCTGGGTGTCTGCAGAGAGTGAATCTTCTGCAAGGTAACTCAGTACCGCACAACTTCAGACTGAGCCTTCTCCTTTCAGATGAAGTGCTGTAGAAATAAATCACTGCACAGTTGAAAACAGAAGGCCTCAGCCAGGATGGGAGCTCTGCCCAGGCACTCCTCTGCACACCCACAGCCACTCGGGTGGCGGGGGTCTTGCTGCCAGGTGAGGGCACAAGCCCACCAGATCCTGCTATGCCAATGTACGAGACGGATAGAACAGCTATGGCATCTTGGGCAAATGCTGAAATGCATTCAGAGATCACACCATCTCTAAAAATACACACTTGTACAGTAAACCAGAAACAAACCAAAAAACCCCAGCCTCATCCTTGACTCTGGTTGCTTTCTTGGTTATATGGGACATAACAAAAGTTTCACTACAGAAAACACACTATTTTTAAAAGGCACCTCAATTGCTTTCCTTCAGGATATATGGAGAAGAGTTTAATCAGGTCACATCTATACAGAACAGCTGCACATCAGATCAGCATCATTAAAGTCGCACCTAGAACGCCCTGGAGGTGCTGCACCTAGAGTACCCTAGGCACATCCTAGGAGGGATGCTGCCACAGGTAAAGATGTGCTATTCCACTATATTTTGGCTTAATACTACTTCTATCAGAATCAGTGCCTCCACACAATGGATCTTACTGGGTTCACCCCAGTGTCCCTCAGAGAATGAAATTATGCCATACTGAAGCAAGGGACAGACAGGTCAGAGCAAAAGCTGCATTGATACAGCGCTGCAAATCCTTCCACGTGCAGCTCTTCCAGAAATACATGCTTCATTGATATCGGTTCAACTGAGCTCAATTTCCCACTGGTTTACCTATAAGCAAGGATTAAAATCAATTTTGGAATGGATCATCAGTTTAACCGTAAGAGGTTAAAGCTCTCTCTCGGCAGCCAGGCACCTGCTCTGCTGCAGCACCGCACCGGACCCTCCAGGACGAGCGCAGGGGTCGGGAGGAAGGGGACACCGAAGGAGGGTTCGGAGGAGAGGGGGAATGGAGCAGGAAGCCCAGGTAGGGAGGGAGGGTTTATGCTGGGACTGATGGCTTCAGAGAGCATGCGAATGAGATGAACGGGAAGAGATGATGAAGCTGGTTAGGGAAAGATAAAGCCAGAAACTCCTCTGCTTCTCAGATCACCCTGGGCTCTGTGTGCCGGCAGTTCTGCCTTTCTCACAGTTGCTGGACAGTTTAAAACTCTCTTTTCCTTTACTGTGCTGCTTCTTTTTCAAGGCTAAATGTTTAGGACCCTGAAATGACAAAAGCTAATGCAGACCCCAAACAGGATCTCACCAGCCTCAGTTTCCCCAGCAGTGAGGAGGATGAGGAGGGGACCGCCGCTGCTATGCAGAAGATGGAAAGCATCGCACCCAGCCTCTTTTGCTGAAGCACACCAACAGTGGTGGTGCCCGTGGCAGGGCTGCTGCGGCCGGGCAAAGGCTGCTCCCTGCACCCTGCAAGCATCCCCCCCAAGCACACATAGATCCCTTGCTCACTCTGAGTGATGCAAGACTCTCGCTTCCTCAGAGACTTGACTTTAAATAAATAACCAGGCTTCCTTCCCAAAACAGCTTTATCTGCTGTGCCAGAAAAGCTGCTGCTGCTTGTAGGAAGGGCTGCAGAGAAAAGCTCTGCTGTGCAGCCTCTAACACTAAAGCTCCCAGACATATTTTGCAGGCTTTCCTTCTAACTACACAAGAAAAAGAGTAACAATTACCTCTCACTGCCTTTTATTTCTTATTGATGGCCACCACTGGCCAAATTCAGCTCTCAGCTGCAGTGATGCAAATTTGGGATAACTCCACTGACATGGAATTAAACTAAATCTCCTATTAGAGCCAGAGCGATTGAAATCTAGGCCAGCATAAGACTGCACTGTCAACAGTTACCCCTACAGCTTTCTGCAGAGTAATGATCTATTTTGAAGAAACTGAACTTTTAGAAATAGCAACTTTGTAATTCCCTTGATTTACCTTCTGATGTAGGTTTTTGGGTCTTTCTCTGCTCTTCAGGGATTCATGCTTACGAGCTTTTCACCCTAAGCTCACGCATCAGAAGCATTTCTGCAAATGCACAGAGTCGTTGGGAGCAAGGCTGGAAGAGACCCACTTGTCCAGCCCATCCCTCTGGCTCATGCAGGATCTACCCAGCCTGTGCTGTCCGAAAGCCCTGCTCGTGCCCGCTGGTGGGGAGAGCCCAGGCTCAGGCTTCCCTGCCTGATGTTCTCCAGTGTTTTCCCAGCCAGCCTGCTAGAAGTCATTACCGGTGTCTAATTTAAAGTCCTCTCTGTTGTGGTATAGGCTCACAAACCTCTTCCTTGTCCCCAAGGGATATGGGGAACACATCTGTAGATGGCTTTCTTCCACACATTTCCAGATCAATCCTTTCTCCTGCTATTGTGTCCTGCTCCCTGACTTTAACAAAAGTGGGCTCCAGACTTTAACAAAAATACACCACATCCCTGGAGATTTTAATAAAGACATGACCCTCTGTAGAATCCTCTCAACTGAGGTTTCCCACTTAATCCAACCTCCAGAGCTCCACCAGCCCTCAAGCAGCAGCACCAAACCCTCCAGCTGAGAAAACCAGCCCAGGTTTTAGTTTTCAGCACAGTCGTGGAGGGGAACAGGGGCAGGACAGATATGCATCCACAGAGATCCCACAGAGGCAACCTCTAGAGACCCATGATTGAATGGAGAGACTCCACTAAATCATCCAGGAACCTCTGCAGCACCCCAGAGATCCCGGCAGCTCACGTAGTCCCAGCCTGTCCCAGATACTCCCCAGTGGAGGGTGGTATGTTAGACATGATACATCCATGGTAACTGTTCACAACTATCTCAGTCCTAGCATGTTCCTCTGACCCGTTCTTAAAGACATCCAGTGATGCACACTCCTGTGCCTCACAAGACAAAATGTCCTGGTGCTTCCTGGCCCTACTAGAAAACATTTTACAATGCCCGAACTGAAAATCCCTTGTTGCAATTTAAAACAGCGTTCTTGGTGGAAAGACCCAGAACTAATGAAAAACAGGCGCTTCTGTCTCATGCTGCTGTGCACCATTATCTATCTGAAGACTGGTCCTACTTCACTTCCTACTCTTGTAAGCTAAAAAACTCAGAGTCACTTGTTCTTTCCCCACAAGTTAATGCTTTTCATATCCAAGTGCCTTGGGTTCAAACTTCAGCTATGGTGAGAATTAGGAAATGCCATTGGTAGATTCTTCACTAGGGTGCTATTAAAACAGTCCCCAAAATATCCAGGCATCTGTCAAAGCTGGGTACTTTTGATCAGATGCCCAAACCCAGAATTTTGGGGAAAAGAAAATACAGCTTGGGAGTGCGATGGGGGGAAAAACACAGCAAAAAATAGAGCCCAAGTCTGGAGCAGAACAAAGTGCATGTTTTTGATGGGGGGGCGGAGAGGCAGTACAAGGGCGTTTAGACAGGAGTTGCAAGAGCAGATTCGAGGAATTCTGAGATCCCAGGTCACGATTTGATTGCTGGTGAGAGCGGGGCAGCAGGCAGCTGCAGCCTGCCCTGGAATAACAGAGCAGGAGGTAAAGGTGAGCAGCGATGTGCAACAGCAGAACCGCAGCGATGGGGGGCTTCAATGGCATCATCTGTGCCGTGAACCCTTCCTGTTCCTCCACCTTCCTCATCTTCACAACCCCCAAAATATGCAATTATGCCAAGGAAAAACTGCAGTCGTCAGTCAGATGCGCCTGCTAAACCCAGCCTGCCGCTGCAGCCCCCCACTCCAGGCTATTTCTGCACAGGATTTGCCAGCACACAGCCTCCCAGTGCTGTGCAGGTGCAGCTGCCACATCTCAGCCCCAAAAGCCTGCTGAGGAGCCCTTCAAATTAAAGGGAAAATACAGTGGGGACCTCTTAGCAGAGCAGTAAGTCCCCCTCCCTGCTGCACCAGCCTTCTCAACCGGCTGCTCACTTAGCTGTGGCTGTGACAAACCCGCAAGGCACGGGGCTGCCCACCATCATCATGGGCAGGACCAGACACAGGTTCCTCCTCGTCAGGGAGCAGAGGGTGAGTGTCCCATGGATGCACCCATTGCAGATCCCATGAGGTTTCCAACACACAGACGCTCACTGGATGAGCTGCGGGCAGAAGCTGCTCCCTGCTGCACCACCTCCTGCCCTGCTGGGCCAGCCACTACTTCCTTCATCAGTATTTTTGGGAGTTAACGATGGTAAATTCTCCTCCATCAGCCCTGAATGGCGCAGCAGTGACTCATGGGCTCTGCCATCCTCTCCCTGACACCAGTCAGAGCAGGTCAGCTTCAGCTCTTGGAAGGGTGGTCTTCAATGTGAGAGAAGGACCAAGGCAAAGGGAAACATCCTTCACTAGATAGAGCTGATCCATACGACTGGTGTGGGTGACTTACTAGGAGACGAGTTACAGGCTTGGGACAGAGAACGAAGGGTAGCCTGGTTCTTTCCCAGGAGCGGCAGACACACAGGCTTTGCAGAAGCAGGTGTATATGGGCTGCGACTCTCTGCTCTACATGTGGCCGAAGAGGAGACAGCAGGATGATCTGTGATCCTACCAGCACTCCTAGCAGCCAACAAACTCTGCCTGTGTACGCTGCTACGATTGCAGGAGGGCTGTCTCAGAGATGGGGAAGAACTCGGTCCCCGGGTCCTCATCGCACCCCAGGATTAGCAGGGTGCAGGGAAGCACTGGCAACATGAAATCCAGAGTTGGGCCAGAGGAAGTCAGCCAGAAGCGCTCACTCTGATCTACCCAAACACCATCACACCAATTTGCACACACATTTGCCTCCCCACTGGCCCTGTCCTCTCCTTCTCAGTTCTTCCCCAATATTTCAGGGCTCCAGCCCCTGCCGTCCCAACCCGTTCCCCCTGCACACAGGCACGTGCTCACAAATCCACGGCCGAGCTCCAGCCCCATCTGTTTGTCCAGGAATAGCTCCCCACAGCTCTGCCTGTGCATTTTGCTGTCGACACAAAGTGCTATTTCAGCTCCACACCTGCACTCTCCCTACGACAGCGTGCGATCTTAATTAAGCTTCAGGCACAGATGGGGAGCAATTGTCTGGCACTTACGGCTGAGCGAGGGGACTCGGTCCGTATCCCCCTTTGCCACACACACAGCACTGACCTCCCTGCGTGATCCCCGGCAAATCATCTTCCCACGTCTGAATGGTCTCACTAACCTCCCACTTTGAAAGAATTTATCAATTTTTGCAGAGTGTTGCGGAAGGTTTAGAGGAAAAGCAGCACATGAACAGAGAGTATTAATATTCTCCCAGGAGCCTCTATGAACTGACCAGTGCACTAAATCTACTACAGGAAAAAAGAAAACTCTTGTGTCACTCAAGCCAGACCTCCAAAGCACCAGCAGATATTTTTTTTTCAGTGCTTTCCATCAGCGTTAGGAAACACGTATGTGGCCTGCCATTATGCATCCAGAGGAATGGCCCTGCCACTTGGATCAAAGATAATGTAACCAGGGGAGAGCAGGATCAGGGACAGATCCCGATCTACTCGGTGTAAGAAAAGGTTGTATCAGGCACCGTGTACGGGGAAGTATTAGTCTCCTGCTGTTCCAGCATAAAGTTAATCAGGGACAGAAATTAATCCCTCCTGACAGCGTGTTGCCAATTTCTGATTTCATCCCCATTTGCCTGTAGCTTATCATCAAGGGAATGGGAAACCTGTTGCACGGACGAGCCTGCCACATGCCTCCTTCTCTGGTAAAGGCTCGCACGCACCAGCCACGCGTTCACGTACAAAGCACCATGTCCGTGCTCTGCGCGCACGCACGCACCCTGACAGCCACAGCCTCACCCGCTGGTACGCAGGGAGACACAGGGAGAAGTTCCGCATACACTGAAGGCAAAATATATGCCCAACCATCAGCTTTACTCCAAGACAGCGGGAGGGAGGGGAGGGAAAACAAGAACAAGAAGAAAGAAATCCTCTCCCCAGAGGGACCATGCTAGAAGAGCAAAGTGGCCTTTACAAATCATAAGTATTTCCCCTCCCCACTCTCCGCTCCCTTGCCCAGAACGTTAATTAGCGTTACTCTAAATGGCAGCGGCAAAAGCTGAAACTCAAGCAGCTTCAACTGCTTTAAAGGAAAACTGGTTGGAATTCTTTCAGACGAGACATTCAAATGCAACTGGTGAGACATCTGATGGCAGTGCAGCAGGTGCTTTTTAATGCCACCCTATAACTTTGCTCCTAAAATGAAGGAGAAAGTCCTAAAGAGGAAGCCGTACCTTCCCAGGACCGCAGGATCCTGCTTCATGTTCCAAATGTCAGGGTTCTATTCTGCAGCTTCTCCTCCCAAGCCCAGTGGCTCAAGGATTGAGCCCCACAGCAAGGCAGCTGCACCCTCCTCGCTCCTACAGTCCCAAAGCGTGTCACTGTCCTCCAGGCTGGGCAACCCTGGCGGCTGCTTTGCAGGGGACTTTAGCTGATCATGTAACAGAAAAGCAGGTTTGCAATTATGTTCATAAATAATAGCACTGACACGGCTTTTCATCATAAATAAAACTTAGTTATGCAGACCACATATATCTCTGTGTGTTTGGATAATCAATATACATCTTAAAGTATCATGAAATTTTAGCCACAAAAACTGCAGCAGGAAACATGCTTCACAATTTGCTTCATCCAACTTATCAAAACTACTGTCATCATCAGAAAAATCCTCTGCCTCAAGTGTCCAACGCTGTGCTACCAGCACACCCGGTGCCACACCTTACGCAGCCAGAAGGAACCTGTCCCTGACCTCCTGAACACCACAAGTGATGGGGCTGCTGGAATTGATTCCTGCTGAAATGTGAAACTCAACAACATCCCATCGACTGAAACAATCAGCCTCACACACGCAGACAGCAGCTCTCAGTACCAGACCCACGCACATCTCCACACCCAAGCTCGGCGCCCAGACTCTGGGGCAATAGGCTCACCCTGAGTACCTGGACCAACAGGCAGCGAACGTGCCATCATCTCAAAGAGGTCCCAACGCAACCCCGTACCAAAACCAAACCAGCAAAAAACCAGCACAGGCCCCTCTTAGAAAGCAGAGCACGCACAGTGCTGGAGCATCCTCCGCAATGCGCCGTGGGAGCATCCAACCCCATTACCTCAGCAACTGAAGGGCTGTTGTGCAATAAGTGCAAGAGCAATGAAGGGGGGGAGCAGAGTCTCGGCCGTAAAACCATTAGGAAAGCTACAGCGCGCTCCCAGCCACTTACTGAGTTCACGGGAGAACTGCTCTGCTCTCTCCTTCCAACAGACCCAGCTGCAGATCACAGATCTCCACATCACCAGCCTCTGCAGCTCAGGCAACAGGCAAATCCATGGTGAAACGGGTATTTCTCACATCTCCTGGTAGCCTAGGGTTCTGCCCTCCTTCTGTCTTATTTCTCCAGGTCTGCTATCAGGTTGAGGAATTTCACAAGTAAGTGGCTTTGCATGGGGTTTACTCAATAGGATATAATTGACTCTTGTTGCAAAGAATTAAGTGCTCTCAATAGACATGTCCATTTTTAATGCCTTTTTTATTCTTGCTAATGAATTAAGCCAAGATAACACCAAGTGGTTCCCAGATGAGACTGATTGGCAAGCAGATGAGGATTTTATTGATAGATTTCTCTCCCCCCCCCTTTTTTTATGCTCAACTCAGAAAAAAATCAAAATAAAAAAGATACAAGTAACAAGAAATGCCTTTTCCTCCTTGAAAAAGCATAAAGTAATCTCTCCAGGAGATTCCTTTCCAAGTTAATATTAGTTATTATAGCCTCTGCATGGTTTCTAGTTATGCGTGCATTTGAAGTAAAAGGGGAAAAAATGCCTGAGTTCACAAAACTCCTTTATCTCAACCTCAGGATGCTTCAGTGAACATTTTGAGTGAAATGACCCATAAAGTGATTAACAGTTTATTAACTTGAAGGGCAAGTCACACCATCACCACAGAAAAGCAACAGACTATTTCTAGACATGCTGGGGAGTTTGTTTATAGACACTAATATTCTCAGCTTCTCTTTTTTCCTCCCCACCTTCTTTAAATAAAGGCATGCTTACATTGTGTCCCACCCCCTCGCTTCCCCACAAGCCCACTACCCTTCCAATCCATGGACCAGTAGCCAAACCTGCCGCAGACATCTCTTCCTAAAGATCACTCCTCTGAATTGCAGAAAACACATGCTCTTTATCTCAGCGTGCCCCAAAAACCCCTCACGTGCAGCCTGGAAATGTCAAGTGCTGTGGCTCCTGCAATCTGTTCGCTAGATTTCAGATGCTTTTTCAGATCTTCCCATGTCCTGCTACTCAAGGTGCCTCTTCGTGTCTCTTGACCTTGCTCATGGTGCAGAAAGACGTCCACCAGCAGTCACCCCTTTCCTGAGCAGCAAAGGACTCCCAGGGGAAGGAGACCACAGTTCCTGCTGGTGAGACCACCCTGGTTATGCAGGACCGCCAAGTTGCATCTCCAGTTGTAGCTCCCGCCATGAGATAGGGACCTGATTTACAGAGGTGGTGGGCAGCCTCCAGAACTGTCTGACCATGGTCACCTCACCCCCTGGGAGAAGAGAGGGAGATCAGGGAATGAGGATCACCTCTGAAGCATCTCATACATCATCTGTTCTGCAGCAGGTAAGTAGAAAAAGGACAGGACAAGGTACAGCAGAAGAAACTGCAGCTGGGAAGCTGGGCTGAGCTGCTCAGGAATTCAGCACAGCCTGCACGGCTGGGCTGGCCAGATGCTGGGGGTGAGCTGAGGAGTTTAGTACAGCAGATGGTCAAGGAGCTGTGATCTGCAGGTAATCTAATAATCAAGTAGTCATATCAGTGAGGATATGAGCTGCAGGGTCAGGAGGGGCTGGCACGCTTCCCCTGTTTCTGGAGAAGTCATTGGACAGTATAAAGCAAGGACAGGAACAGCTTAGCTCTCAGATACAGCCAGCAGCAGCTGCGTTCAGAAAAAAAAGTCACTGTAGGGCACACCCAGGAGCTGGAGCTACACTGACATTCACCAGTGCCCCAGTCTC
The DNA here is from genome assembly GCA_013400615.1 of Syrrhaptes paradoxus. Taxonomy (NCBI): domain Eukaryota; kingdom Metazoa; phylum Chordata; class Aves; order Pterocliformes; family Pteroclidae; genus Syrrhaptes; species Syrrhaptes paradoxus. The sequence continues at coordinate 88,235 of VZTO01016343.1, read as the reverse complement.
CACAACTAGACCAAGACAATGTGCAACTGCTACTGCCAAGGGGACTGTCACCTCCTCCCCCTCCCCTTACCCAGCCCTGGTACTGACAAGGGACAGCGCAGCTCTGCAGCAAGTCCGCTCAAGTCACTGAGCCAAGTAAACCAACCCTCTCTAAATTTCCAGCTGGGAGTAAATCATATCAAACTCTGAGCACCTTATGCCAGCTTGAACCCCTCACAATGACAGGATTGACTTCTGTTGACTTCTTCACCCTTTGCTGCTGCACCAGTTCCAGGAGAGCTGTGGTACCAGCAAGGGACCAGGAGACACAAAAATCCCAGGACAAAGCCCTCCACTGAAAATAAAATATGTTTCTAGAAGTGATGAAATGCCAGCACTCACTCTACAGCCCCCAAGAACAAAAAAACCCTGTTCAGATATTTTTTTATTAACTGTCACAAAATGATGTAATGCATATAGTGTAATTATGCTTAAGTGCTTTCCATGTTAAATGTCATTTCAGTTATCACTTTTTAAATGCAATTTTTATTGAGTGCACAATAATAATTTAGCAAGTAAACAGGCAAGTTACAAGAAAAGAGTGGAAGTGCAGGGGGAGGTGGGAAAGCCTCAAGTGTGACAATGAAATGCACTGGGGTACATGGAGCTGTTACTTCTGAAAGCTCAGAAAGAATTATAAAAAAAAGCCATAAATTACAAGGTTGCAAAATGCAATAAATTACAGCCTCTACAAAAGGCAGATAATGGAAATGAGAAAGGATAGAGGGAAGGGGGAGGAATCTACATAATTTGTCACCACTGACCCCAGACATCTGCACAGCCTGCAAAGAGCACTGGAAATATTTGGTGTTGCAGGCTGCTCACAAACAGCAGCCCTCAGCCTGGGGGTCAGCCTTAGGGATGTCTCCCCTCCATCAACACAAACATTGAAGCCTTGCCCATGGAAGACGCATTGTCTCACAAACACGCAGTCTTCCCTGCATCAAACATACCTTGGGGAAACCAGAGGAGCTCAAGGCAAAAGACCAACATCCCCGTGCTTTGCTGAAGCTAAAACCATCAGTCTGCTGAGCCAGTGGGAACGGGGTGCAAGCAAAGAGCTGGTGCAATTATAGCAAGGAGAGGTATGAACTCTCTTTATCCAGCCATTAAACACAGGCTTTCAAAAATACAACCCTTGCTCCTCCCCCTTGCCCTTTGCAGAGATGGTTCCCGGGGCCTTGGTGGCCACCAAGTTGACCATGAGGCAGTAATGTGCCTTTGCAGCAAAGAAAGGCAATGGTCCCCGTGTCTGCCTTGGGAAGAGCCAGAAGGTTGAGGGAGGGGATCGCTCCATTCAGCACTGGTGAGTCCACCCCCACAGAGCTGGGTCCAGTTCTGGGATCCCCAGTGCAACGGAGGTATGGAACTACTGGAGTCCAGAAAAGGGCCACAGTGATGGTGAAGGGGCTGGAGCACCTCATGTACAAGGACAGGCTGAGAGAGCTGGGACTGCTCAGCCTGGAGAAGGAAAGGCTCAGGGGGATCTTCTCAGTGTCCACAAACACCTCAAGAGAGGGTGTAAAGAGGATGGAGCCAGGTTCTTCTCAGTGGTGCCCAGTGACAGGACAAGAGGCAATGGGCACAAATTGAAACACAAGAGATCCAATCAAACCATAAGGAAACAATTTTTTTTTCCCCTGCCACTATGATGGTGACCCAGTATTTAAAACAGGTTGCCCAGGGAGGTTGTGGGGTCTCCCTCCTTGGGAGATGTTCAGAAACCATCTGGACACGGTCTGGAGTGACCTGTTCTGGGTGACCCTGCTGGAGCAGGGACCTTGGACCAGATGACCTCCCGAGGTCCCCGCCAGCCTCCATCATTCTGTAATCCGCGACTCAACCACCTCACCAAATCTATGTGATTGACCCCTGCTTTAGCAGAAGAGGGTGAAACTTTTACTACCATTAAGGTGACACAGAACTACCGAACCAGAGATGGCAGCAAACACAGACAACCTTCTGTGGAGCAAGCAGGAGCCGGCAGCCCAGAGACAGTCCCTGCTATGATAAAACACGTTCACATGAGAAATGTTCTTCAGCAGCAACACGTGCTGACAATGCCAAAGCCATTCGACGAGCCACTTTTCGGGAGCAGAGGGCAAGTGCAGGTGAGATGGAGCCAGGTCCTGGGACACAGCTCCCTATCGATTTTACGACTGGCTGGGTCCCCAGGAATCAATAGCCTTGGGGTTTCAGGATTTTCAGAACAAAGCCACAACAGAAAGGAAAAACCTGTTAGAGTAAAACCAACAAACAAAACGAACGCAGCCAAGTTCTGAGTGGAGATGAGCAGGATCTTAATCTCTGGAAAATTAAATCAGAAGAAAATGGAACAGGCACAGATTTTGGCTGCCAGAGAGCATCCTCCTTTCAGGAGCGTGTCTGCCAAGTTTATTTGATTAAAACTTTTCAGGATGGAGAGAGATGGATGAGAAGGAAGTGTTTTCATTACTGAAGTAGGAGTGAGGAGGTGGCCTATAGTTGCTATAGGACCATTTTTAGTACTAATGGTAGTAGATAGTCCCAGTGGATGGGAGGAAAATGATTTTACAGGTTCTTATTTCACTCCCTGGAGACTCAGCTTTTCTGCAGGAACTGGATGCAGGCTTCCTGGTGTCCATCTGAGCTCTGGGCTGACACCGCAAGCTCTGAAATAGCCTGGCACTTGCTTTTACTGCCTCCAGACCTCAGGGAAGAGAAATCCAGCCTCAGTGCTTTGAGGGGTTGACCGAGAGCCTCAGATGAGGTTTTACTACTGCAGTGGCAAGCGCTGGACGTTCCTCAGCCAACACCAAAGGGCTGGGACAGGCTGGACACTGCCAATGGCTCCTCGAGGGCCTTCCTGAAACAAACCTGGCAGGGCTCAGCTGAACTCACAATCTGCCCACTCTTTTCTCTCCAATCCAAGTCCCACCTTCAGAACATCACCAGAAGAAACGCCTGGGCAGCACCATGAGCACCAGCCAAGAGAAGAAACCAGCTTCTCAGCCCATGTGGGCAGACAGAAGGGGAAGCCTGCCTTGCTTGTGCTCATGCCTCTGTCATAGGAAAAGGGGTTAAAGGAACCAGCTAAAGAGCTAGCCTGAAAGGGAGGTCACACCAGCAGGGCAAGCGTGCGCACATGGCAGAGCCGGCAGCAAGCACTGCATTCCCAACACCCTGCCACCACTGGTAAAACAGGCAGCAAGTGTCCTCAAAGTGAGGGCTGAGATCTCCGTGGTCCCCTCCCTCTCTCCATTGCTCCCTGAGGGACCTTGCCTCCTGCACTGATGTGCTCCAGCACAAGTCACTAATCAGGGCACAGCACGAGCAGAGACCGGTAGGCGCTGGGCTCCAGCACTTTTTTCCCAGCAGGAGCCGAGTGCCAGCACTTCCTCTGAATTTTAAAAAAAAAAAAAAAAAAGTGCATCTCTGTTTCAGACAAACTGGGGGGAAAAGGCTTCAAAAGTTTCCAAAAATTTAAGCAGATGGCTAAAGGGAATGAGGTTTCCAAGGGAAGAACAGTGAACCCCAGGGTCTGAGCAGTCCTGCCACCCTTTCCTCCATGCTCTGCTCCCCGGCCTCAAATTGCACCGCAGCATCATAACGACAATTTGCCCACACCAGCTCCTCTGCCTGCAGGTCCCCAGTTCAGCCTCATCCCAGGAGCTCTCTGCCACCCACATCCCTCCTCCCACCATGCCATGGGCACTCTGCTCCTCTTTCCCAGCTTTCCCTTGGCCCTGCTTCCAGAGGAGACCAGCTAACAAGGACGATGCTTTCAGAGCCCCTGAGCTTGTCGAGTTCACCAGCTCCGTGATGCCAAGTGGAACAGAATTGCTGAACTTTAGAGATGCCCAGAGGTGCTGCCAGCCCCAGCAGCTCACACCAGCCCCTCCTGCCGGCAGCCCCTCTGTTGACGCTGGCAGCCACCAGGTCAGGACACTCCTCTGCTCACAAGTCACAGACCCCAATGTGCAGGGAGAGGGCAGAAGTAACACACCCACCGGTGACTGCCTTGGGGCAAGCGGGAACCATAATGCAAGCCATTACTGCAAGATTACTCTCCAAACCCTGACCAGTCCCTACAAGCCCCCACATCTCTGTGCTGCCCTTGCCTTCACCTTCATACACTCAGCAACACAAAATATCCTGCAGTTCTCCTCAGGGCAATCGAGTCCAATGCTGCTGAAGACTCACTGGTTTCTCCCACATCTCATGGGCCAGGATGAAGCAAAGCCTGTCCTTCCTCGTACTCCTTTTCCTCCTGCCCTGCTCGCTGCCTCCACAGCACAAAGACCCATCTCTGTACCCAAGACTGTAACCCTGACAAAAAAGTCTCCTCTGCAATCCCTCAGCCTCCAATCCACATGGACAACAGCCACAAAAGCTATTTCCCATCTTATTTTGGGATTCTGCCAGCAGCTACAAAGTGAAAATGAGAGAGGCTGGTACCTGTTGCAGCCTTTAAGTCCTTTGACTTGCTTTGGGTCAAGCTCACCTGCCTGACACTGCTGCCAACACCACCGAGCCCCTACTCAGGGTGCTCTGGCACCCACAAGGACAGGGTTCCGAGGGTTTGGTACCTGGGACAGGATTTTTACGAGGTCATCATAGGTGATGAATACTAAATAAGGGCTTGGACACAGGAAGCTGTAAAACCCATCACATGCCCCATTACCCAAAAATCTGGTCCCTATTTCCTCGTGCCTCTAACCACAACTCATTCCCACAGTGCCATACCAGCTGGAAATGGTGGCCTTTCGGTCCTCTTGGTCACCCCCCAGAGATCCTAAATTCCTCTCCCATCACTTTCCTTTCCTGCTCGTGTCCAGCTCTCCCCAAAACATCAAGGAGACAGAATCATTCTACCAGCTCTTGATTTTGGGAGACAGTGAGTGAGTGATGACCCAAAAGCAATCAAAACCCAGGGCACAGAGCAGGAAAGCAGAGGAGTTCGAGTCAGGCTAAATAAGGAGTGCACACTTCCAACCAGCCCCTCCTGGGACAGGCTGCCCCCAGCAGCGGCTGTCCCCTCTTAGCATTTCAGAAACAAGGGGTATAGATTAGGGCTGCTGAATGTGTCCATGAAAGTGAGCAGAAATCAATGATGTGCCATTTGAGCCCTTGAGATAATCCTATCTAATCAAACAGACCCAGAGAAAACAGCATCTTATGGGCCATAAAACACCAGAGGCTTATTCCCCTCATAAATACTGAGCTGACACCACCGCTGCAACAGCCCCTTTGGCTCTTCCTTCCTCCTCTCCCGTCCTTCCACTTGAACGCTCGGCTGCAGACAGCTCCTAATGACTTGGACTCTGCTGCGGTCCCTGACTGCCTAATCAGGGTCACGTTAATGGAGTGGTTATCTCATCCAGCCTGACCCCAAAGCATCCTCAGCAGAGCAGTGCCCGTGCCCAGCACACCAGGGCAGCGGGTACTTTTGGCAGCAGCCCTTGGCTGGTGGGGTCCGGGTCCACAGCATGAAACAAGCCTGAGGAAGCCCGAGGGAATCCTGGCTCTGCCCGAGCCCACCGCAGAGCTCCTCTCACAGCAGCCAGGCTGATGTTCCATTCTTCTTTCAACCTTCAGGGTCATAAGGGTGGCCTGTACCCTGTCCCTACCCCTTCTCCCACTAAAAATTCCTCTCCAAGAGCTATCAGGAGTTACCCCAGGCGTATGAACGTAACCAGGCAGTTTTTGCACATTTCTCACATTTTCTCTAGTTTAGGGTAAGGACAAAGCACACATGAGCCTTGGGAACACGAGAAGCATCAGACAGAGCTTTAGCTGGACCACTCATAGAACAGAATATCTGGCACTTTTCCTCCAGTACAGGGTTTCCAATTGCTGCCCCCATTATTGCCTTAGAACTGCACATTAAGGTAACTCCTATCAAGCCCCGAGTGCTTGGCAATGCATGCCCAAAAGTGACCAGGGACACACGTGTTCTGGCAGGGAAGATGGCCTGACGCTTCCCTGCCTGCTGCCACCCAATGTAACCAAGGTCACCTGCCAGCATCTGCAACACAGATCTTGCAAATAATAGGAAGCTTCCGAGGACAGTTCTGCAAACAAGCTTACCAAGAAGGTGACATGTCCCAAAGCTGCAGCAAGCATTGATGGACCTTCCACCCATGAATGAAGTTCCTCACCAGAGACTCGGCAGCTCAGGTGAAGAGGGCTACCTCAGGAGCTGCCCGAAAGCAATCCTTCCCTTATTTTACACGAGGAGAGAACTATTGGTGGGACTGTACCCATGGGGACATGCCTGGGATGCTACCCTAGAATAGCCCTTCTGTAGAGTTTAGTCTTGTTCCCTGCACAAGTGGCTTCACCAGGTCTGGCTTCCAAATTCCCAGCAGCCTCCCAGTATGCCCAGTCTTTCCCAAGAGGAAAGCTCTCCATACTGAGGAGAAACCCATCTGCTTCCTGGAAAAGCAGAATGCAGCTGGGAGAGGTTTTTGGGACCTTCTCCCTCCTCCTCCTGCAGGGTCATGGAGCTCACCACCACTCCCCCAGCACCGCAAGCCTCCCTGGTACGTGTCTCTGGGGGCTGCGGCACAGCCCTTTCTCCCCCCTCCCTCCTCTCAAACAGGGCAAGGAGGGCGGGAATAGCAAAGCCAAGGGGAAAAACAAAACAACAAAGCACCGTATAATCTGCATATTTCACCATTTGGCAGAGGGGATTTTTTAATCATTTAATAGTTTTAATCCTTTATCAGTGCTCATCTAAGAGGATTTTGCTGCACATACAAGATTTGGTACAAATTCATTTGCAGTAAATATACTCATTTAGCAAGTTTATTTCCCGCCTGGGCACTGAGTGGGACAAGTTGGCTGCTACTTGTCAAAGGTGGCAAGACCTTGCTGGAACTCCTCCATGCTGTATTTCTCCCCATTTTTACAAGCCAGCATCTCAGCTACTGGAGAAAAATCACAGTCATCCTCACAGCTTAAGGTCCCACAGAGAGTGGGGCACACCTTTGAACAGCACCCATCCTGCACCCCAGCCATGAGGGCATCTTCTCCTGCTGATGTACAGAAGCTCACCCTGCCCTACTGTACTACTGGGGACTTGCTGGCTCTTGCCACAGCAGCAATTAAGAGGACCCCAGCACAGGCTGCAGCACTGCCCCACCACCTGCCCCACTGGAGCGGGGAATCACAGGTCCAGACCCGCCAGCACTATCCCTAACACATTGTGGGAGAGGGACAGGACGGATGAGGTTACTTGGTTTTGGGGAGGAGGGAAGGTCAGCCACAAGGACATGAACTATGCCGTGCATCCTCAGACCCAGAGAACAGGCACTGGGTTATTTTACATATTAGCACAGATACAAAGTCTAAAACCCCATATGTTTGGGGCAGCAGAAGAGGCAGGCTGAGAGGGCAGGCTGCTGCAGCTCGGAGTAACTGGGTTTTGTTCAGTCCTACTGCGTTACTGACCCAACCACCTCTGCCACGCGGCTGACGGTCTGTCGAGGCCAGCACAGCACAGCCCAGCCCACAGTACCGGGTGACGGCAACACGCGCCATGAAGGGCTGCAGTATTTCATGGAGCCTGCAAGGGACAGCCAGGAACACAGCTGAGGCACAGCTGCCCCACCACAAACACTCTGAGTCCCTCCAGCTGGCTTCTTGGGGGATAAAAGCCATCCCCTCTGCCATGGCATATACCCTATGCATGGGAGCGAGGATCAACACACACACAAAATCCTTTAGTCCACGGCCTCTGAAGTGCCCACGGCAGAGGGCCTGTCTGTGTGACCACGGTGTGCTCCGGCAGGCTGCAGTTAGCAGAGGCACCAAACCCGTGGCCTCAAAGGCATGAGAGGTCACAAAGGAAACCCCAAAGCGCTCCCAAAGGTGAGGGACCCACCCACCACATTCCCTCAGCAGGAAGACCCAGGTGACAGAGATGAAGCTTGCAAGTTTCACCTTTCCCCAAAGCCACGCCAGTTACACACAGCAGGAAGGGGCTATCTTGGGTGTAAATCCATCAGGAGCCATTCTGGAGACCACCCAAGACACAGGACTTCAGCAGTGAGTGGCACCTTACTTGCTACCTGCCAGCAGCAGCACACACCAAAGACTGTAAATCCACTTTCCCAAAGACAAAGGGAAAAAACAACTGTAACTAAAAGGTCCTCTCTGGTCCACAGAACTTGCGGTGACAGTAGCTGCCCAGTACCACCTGCGCTCACTGCAGCCCTACACCAGAGAGCAAACCATGTGGCTGAAATCTCCAATTCTCAAGCTATTTTGTTGTGAGGAAACAGGAACAAACACTACAGGTAATTTACACCATTCCAAGGCTCTCTTAGTTTACAAGCAGCCAGAAGACATCATCTATGTTATCAGAGCTACGTGCTCTGTACACGTGCAAGGCAACTGCCAAGGCACAGCAAAGGTTTTCCAACGTGAATACAATTCACAGGGTATGGTGATGCCTCTTTAGGTGGCTTAAAGCTGCAGCTAGAGCCTTCTGCAGGGCTGATCATTTCTCATGTTGTTTGCGTGCTTCAGTTTATGTGTTTGCTTTGAGCCAAATACTTAGAAATACTCCATGAGAACTGAAGCTGGATCTCCCAAATGCCAGCTTCACGAATTAACCAATGGGTCATTCCACTGCCAGCCTCTCTCATCTCACAACCTGATTTTCATCTAGAAAATGGAAGGAAAAGTTTCCTGTTCCCCACAGCTGTCAGGGAGAGCACAAATCCCTCTCACCTACCTCTAAGGCCAGTACCCAGGGCCCCCTTAAAAGGGAAGGGCACACAGTCCTTCCCCAACACTTTACACTCTCTTAGGGCAAAAACTGAGCCACGCTTCACAGAGCAGGGGACAAGCAGCATCGATGCCAGCATAACAAAAATTTTTCTGGTTTGTAACATCATACCACCCAAGCACCTTGGCCAGACAAGGGGCAAGAGCCAGGGGGCAAGGCGACTGTCCTCAGCCTCTGTGGAGCTGCCAACAAACCAAGCCCTGCTGATGCACGGCTTTGGGATGGAAGTTTTTTAATCAAAACACTGAGTGATCTTGGCTGGATTTATGCCAGGAGCTTCCACCCAGCAAGCTACCTTCCATTCTCTGGGCCACCACTGCTGCAATTCCACATGCATGGTCAGCTTTTTAGACAAAAGCAGCTTTTTGGCTCCCCAGTCTGTAATTCCTGCTGTAAGCACGGTGAGGCAGAGAGCACACCTCCCTGGGCAAGCAGAGCACACCATGTGCGCTGCAGCCAGGCATAAATTCTACTGGAGCATAAATAAGTCATAAAAATACTGTGCCCAGTTCAAGCCATGGTTAATTCAAACAAGTCCACCAGTTTTTGACAGCTCAGTTTGAATGCTCTGGTGCTTGAAATGCAAAATACAACATAGTCCATTACCCTGCGTCTGCAGAGAATTATATCTTGTTTTTTTGTAGTTTATTCAACAAATCCAATAGACTGATCCTATCCTATTCCCTGTGCCTTTAAGACAATCCAAGAATCTATTTACTTTCCTCTTTCCACATGGATGGCAGCAGCAATAGGTGCTTTGAGAGAGAAAGTGCCCACTAACATTTATTTATGGTCCAGCAGCGGCTGCAGCGTGCCGAGCGCTGCCTGTGCGCACAGCGAGATACATGCCCTGCCCCGTATCCCTACAGTTCATAACATTTACTTAACCTTTCTCTTTGGGATAACAAGGGCCTAAGAAAAGATTTCCTGGGGTAAATTGCCTTCTGCACCTCTCCAGAGTATCTCGTGTTGGCCCCTTCCAAAGCCCAGGCACCAACCCAGACTGGTGCAACCCAATCTGGGCAACCGCTACGCCCCACTTTGTGGGTGGTGAATCTAAGGCATGAAAAGACAAAGAGCTTCAAGCCAGAGAAGCAAAACTCTTAAACCTTTAAAATATCCTTTCTTCTAGAAGCACACAGCCAAAACAATGTTGGGTCTCAAGATCTGTGCCTGGTAGCACCCAGGAAGAAGCCGAAGAGGCTGCCCCGGGAACTCATTCCAAAGCACAACCAAGGCGATGTTCTGCTCTCTCATAAAGCTGCCCAGCTTCGAACCACTCCAAGGGTCAAACAGTCCCCAGCAATTGGGATGTCTGCAATCCACACCCACATCCAGACCAAAATTCAGCAAACAGCTGCATTCTTGGTACAACAGCCAGACCAAGCCCCAACCCAGGACGCAGCCCTACTCATATTTCTGCAGGTCCAGAAGGCTGATTCAAAATCTGCAGTTGAGGGCTTTTACGTCTCTGCATAGATATATCTGATGCATTCAGGTAGCAATGTGTATGTGCCACCTCCAGGGAATTTATTTTCCCCCCATTTGCCAAGATAAACAGCATACCAAGCATGAAGGGGGGAGGAGACAAGGCTGATTTAAGTGATTTCACTTTGCAATTTTCTGTGTTCTTTTTAAGTTGCTTATCCATTTCAGTGCTCAATATTCAGCTCTTTCCCTAATTAGAAAATCGCTAATCTGCTCTGAAAAATGTAAAAGTGAGTCTTGCTTACGTGCATCGCTTGGAATATGCAAGTGCGTTGGGTTTTGTGTTGCTTTCAAGCTCTTTTTAAAAAGCTTCTGGTGTCTCCAGCTGGCATCACTTGCTCCCATGGATCCCTCCCCTAGTCCACGTTCAACCCCTGTGTGCAGAGCAGTGCCACACATGCCTAGCACCTCTAAGAAATTATTCCTGCTCTATTCCCAATACAGATATTAAATCTTTGGCACCCCTTTGAGTAACATCCTCATCCCCTTCTCTGCCTGGGAGACACCTCCCAACCAGACCAGGACAGCCTTTCCACACCACATCCCAAACACCAGCAGCCCAGAAGCCCTGGGCAGGGACAAGATAATTTCTATATCAGACCAGCCGATTGCTAAGGGTTCAACAGCAGCATTGAATTAGCCTGAGGTTACACCCACAAGACCAGTCTGGTGCCAGGGGCAGTGACAGCGGGGCTGCTTGCCCTGCGGACAAGCCAGGAACCACGTGTGAGCACAGGGCAGCCCTCAGCAACCTGGAACAGTCCCACCAAGTCTGAGCAAGGCTGGGTGGTGACAGGTCCCATGGACAGCCTCAGGCAAGGTGAGGTGACAAGTCAGGGCCACGGTTCAGCCACCAAGCTCAGTCAGGAGCAAGAAGAGAGAGCCAGAGCTGTAGGGGCTACCTGCAAGGTAGGTCCAAAGTTCATCCCGGAGACAGGGTTGGAGGCCAAGCTACCTACAGCGTCGCTCCAAGGTCCATCCAGGAGACTCAGCCAAAGGCAGGGCTACAGGAAGGACCTGCAACATGGCTCTGGAGTGCACCCAGGGCACCAGCAGCGGGGACCAGTACTGGGGACAGGCACACCTCCAACACGGCTCAGGAAAACACAGAGACCTGAACTCAAATTAAGCTCCTGAGGCTGGGCAGGGGGTATGGGTCCCAGGTGAGGCTGGTTAAGGCAACTGAGGTCCATTAGCACAGTGGGACCACAGCTGGTCACCATCTACCACCTCCCCACCCTGGGTGCTGCTGCTGGAGCCCCCAGCCTGGGTACGCAGCAGGGGAGGCAGGGACAGCCCGAATTATCCATAAATCAGCCCAGCGTAGGATGGACAGCAGACCGGACCGAGCAGCTCTCAGAGCAGCACTGCCCCATGCATCAGGAATTCAACGCCTGCTCCCAGGTATAAATCCGATTGTCCTGAAGGTCAGCAGCTGGTCACCTCAGACAGCAGTGTCTAGCCGGGGTGATTCATCACTACCCTTTTGTGGAAGAAATCCCATTAAACAGGCACCAGCATAAGCTCAGAGAGCAAGGGGTTGGTCATTAACAGCTCACCCTGAGCAGGTAGCGCAGAGATCAGGCTCCTCTGCAACAAGTGCACGCACCCACGGAACGTGACTGCTCCCCAGGAACACGCCTGCTCCTCCCGGGCAGAACCAGCTGCACCCCCACCACAGCACATAACCCTTACATAAATTCCAACACTGCTCAGCCAGCGGTAGACACTGAACTAGAAAAAAAAACAACCCACCCACATACTGCACAACCAGCAATCAGGGGAAAAAAAAAAAAAAGAAATGAGGAGCAGCTGGCCTGCAGCACTCACCTCCAACAAGGCACCCACCACCTCGGAGGAACACCCCAGAAACCTCCCGGCTAGCAGTGTACTACAACTTTGACTGTTTTAAAGGATTGACATCCTTCCCCCTGCCCCATCTCTGTTATTTTCGGGACTTAATTTTTAATAACTAGCTCACCAAGACAAGAAAGATCTCCTGCCTAGGTGCCTACACAGCACAGACGTGGAGTTAAAGACAGCCAGGCACCATCCTCGCCAGGACACTCGCATGTGCTCAGCCACGACAGCCTGCTCCTCAGCCTCTGCACCGCTTTCCAACGGTTATAGCCCTGGTCTGTCACACTTGGCTACCTGCACATTAATATGAGCAACGGCTTGTCCTGCCGCAGCATCCTGCTGTCAGGAGCAGCTCCTACACCGTGCATCTTCAGATTTTTTAAAATCATCTTCTTGGTGCACTTGTACCCAAACCTCACCCCATGCTGCTGCAGCCATCCCAGTGCCCTCACCCACACCCACCACCTCCAGCTCTGACCAAGGGCAGCATCACACCCTCCTGTTGTTTTGGGAAGAGCTCTGCACGTGGCCAGGATGTGCCTGTTGTTGAATCTCTATAGCCATGGGCCAAAGCCACACCAATGGCCATCAGCTCAACACACCCATTGTCTTGTCGCAGACACATGCTGGCTATGTCTGCCCTACAGGGACAGACCCAAAGCAAGAGGAAGAAATTGTGTAGATATAACTAGCAACAGTGCATCTAAACTCAGAGCCCTCACATCACACCATTTTCCAGGGGTGCTATTTGCTCACAAGCTTTTCACAAATCAACTACTTTGCTAGGAAGAAGAGTACAACTTAAATGACAATTAAGTAGTCGCCCATCCTGCCTTTGTTCCCAAAGGATCTCCCACAAGATTTTTGGGAAAAAGCATGGGAAAGTTAATCCAAGGCTGACGTACACATCCTGCAGCTCCATGGACAGCTTTGCACGAATCCTTTATATCTTGGACTGCTCGCTGGAGAGGCAGGGAACACAGCTGCTGCCATAAACCTTCCCAGCCAAACCGCCCCGCTTCATTATCATTTGTCACCTGCTCGGGGAAATCACTTGTCACTAAAATTTTCTTTTCCACTTAATGATTTCAAACTCAATTTGAGGATTGGCTCAGCGGCCTCCAGCTGAGGTACCTTTGAAGTAGAGCGTACACCTTCCCTGGTTACGAGCCGAGGGCTGGATGGATGGCGAGGGCATCTTCTGCCCGGGATGCAGAGCTGTCCCTAAGCTCTGGATGGATGGCGAGGGCATCTTCTGCCCGGGATGCAGAGCTGTCCCTAAGCTCTGGATGGATGGCGAGGGCATCTTCTGCCCGGGATGCAGAGCTGTCCCTAAGCTCTGGATGGATGGCGAGGGCATCTTCCGCCGGGAATGCAGAGCTGTCCTAAGCTCAGTGCAATTAACGGCCTGACTCAGCAAAAGCACACCAACACTACTGCTCACATCCTCTTTAATAAGGATGAAACGTGTTGAGCTGAGGCCGATAAGACCCTGACCTAAGTGAGGACTAGGTCAGGAACAGGAGGTTATGACAAGTGATCTGGAGAGCGAGGGAGAGGAAGAGGCCACTCTGCTTGACCAGACTCAAAGCATTTATACAATGAAGTGTGTGGTCCATTGGTGGTGGGGCCAGGATCAGCCCCGAAATGCAGAATTCCCTAGCAGTGAGCAAAAGGAGCTTATTGCCACAGCCATACCCTGACTTGTGCAGCACTTCATCGCTGACGGAGCACAGGTACGGCGTGTTGCCAGCACTTAGGCTGGTACAAGATAGCATCAGTGGCAGGACAAGGCAATGCTGCTAGTCACTGTGACTGTAGAAATAACGCAAACACTGCTCTGGAGAAATGTCACCAATAAAAAAAAAAATACATTGTGCAATGTGAGAAGCCAGGAAGAGAGAGGGTCGGAGAAGTTAAGTGTCTTTCCTGCAGTCGCCAAGCAAGTTTCAGAGCCAAAACCAAGAAGCTGGAGCAGCCAGGGCCCTTCTCACCACCCCACACTGCCCTTCCAACATTTCAGGGTATAAACACAGTTAAAGTCTCCCTAACACAGATCTACCCTAAAATTACTCCTGCTTACTGGAACTGCAAAAAAGGATTAGCAACAACTACCTCAGCTGGTGTAGAATGATCTGCTAAAATTCTGCACATAAATGCTCTTAAATGCAAGCGTAAGGTAAGCGAGTGCCGAGTCCCACGTTCCCAGTGACATTAACAGGCCCCGTGTTAGTGGAGCAAAGTCACTGCTGGGACTAAAGCAATGCCATGATTTATTTAACTAGTTTGCACTGTTCCTAGGTAGCTGCACACAATATATTAGGTAAAGTTAAACATATATCTTGTTACTTTGGCAGTCCAACGATGGCAACCACACATCTTCTAAAGGCAGAATATATCAAACCGGCAAGTAATGGATGGACTTGAGAAACTTCTCACCAAGGCGCTTCCTTCCTTGAAGCCACCCCATCCCACCCCTTGGCAGGACAGATGGAGCACAGGGCTGCTCCTAAAATCCCTGCCTGCTGCTCCCAGGTAGCAGGCTGGGGTCATGCCCTGCTCTGTTTGGCTCGGCAGCCAGCAGCCTGAGCGTGTTGTCAGCAGAGAGCAGCTCAAATTAGCAGGCTAGCACAACTGCCAAGAATCGAAAGCCTGATGCAACCAGCTAAACACTTGAGATTTGCTCCAGCGGCTGCTGGAGTAAACCCTGCAGCAGCCCCAGATAACACAGCGTGCTGTCTCGGTGACACAGACTGTGCCTGCAGCCGGCAGTCCTGCCCCGCGCCAGCACCGACCCGAGCACAAGGGCAGTGCTATACCAAAGCATCGGCACAGCTCCGGAGAACAGCCCCATACTGCAAACAAGCTACACAAGGTGCTGCATTAATGGAGAGAGCATCAAACCCTGCTGAAGCGCCAGCTGCACCTCAGCAACCTCATCCCTGCGTCGTCCCCCTTCGCATGACACAGAGCTGTCCCCGCCGGGGAGCACCCATAGCACTGCTGTACCCCTTGTACCCAACCTCAGAGGTGGTCTCCAGGAGCTAGACCACCGTGCATCCTCCTCCTTGCCCCCTCCCCTCACCCAGAAACCCAGCAAAGATTTAAAAGAGAATTTTAAGACCCCTTCATCATCAGGAGTTAAAAATATTTCCTCAGCCGACTGCAAGGCACACAGAGGGAACAGTGCTTACTGCAACAGACGGCTGCAAACGAGATTCCTGTTTAGAGCAAGATCTGGTGCTCTGGTGGTTTTAACGTGTCCCTTAAACCCCTGTAACAGAGACTTATTTCAGCTCCTCTCTCCACAATGGGTTACTGGTAACCCCACTGCATTAGTCACACAAGCAACCAGTTCCCTTCCTAATTGGTTTATAAGACAGCAGGTCTTCCTCCTTAATGGCTGATTAATCGCCACACTGCCCAGTGCAGGGCTGTGATTCACTTGTCTCTGTAGAGATGTAGCAGAGAAGCCTGAGGCTGCCATGCACAGGAAGGGGTTGACACCAAAAAAAAAAGTTGATTCGTGTTCCACCCAAACCAGCCAGCAGCCTCTCACGGTAACCTTCCCACCACCTCCACTGTGAGAAAGTTAGGAGAAATAAAGATACTTCAATTTTTAAGGCAAAATTCAATATTCATCAGGGAGATAGGGATCATTTAGTTTTTAATTTTTCATTTACCTCCAGGTTAAATCCAGGCAGGGAGCCTGATGTTGAAATGAATTGAAACAACTGTTTTAACACAATCCAGCTTCCTTCACAAAACTCTTCCCTCTCCCCACCCGCTGCCAAGAGAGGGACCAAACTGGACAAGAATAGGGAGATTAAACAGAAACAAAAGTCAGAGTCAGCAGAAGGCTGGGTTAACGTGGGCACAGCTTTCTGTCATTGTCACTGTGCTGTTTGTTGTCTGCAATCCTTTTAAGGTGGCTGCAGCTTGCAGCCAGCATAATCCTGATTTTGTAAGGGTTTGGGTCCCCCTCGCCTTCCTTTTTCCCCATTGCCAGCAATTGATTTCATTTAACATTTTCATTCCTCTGCCTGTTGTAAATAACCACTTGGCAGTTGAATTTCTCAAGTAGAACAGGCAGCGGCTGCTTACTCTCTTCCTGGCAGCTGGGGGGGAATCTGGCAAGCACTAAAACAAGAAGCTGTTTCAAGTAGCTCTGAAATGTGCAGGAGATTACACGGGTAGTACTTGGAGTGGAATAAGTCACCAAATGGAAAGGCCGAGAACTTATTTTTGAGATGCCTAGTGAACTTGGTAGCTGAGAGACTAAATTCCCAGGTTAGAGATGAGCATTTCTCCCCCAGTTCATGGTCCTGTGTAGCCACGGATGCCAGCAGAGCAGGATCCCAGGCTGCTGCTGCTGGTTGTTGCCAGGAATCCGACAGCACATCACTGCACTGAAACCAGCACACAAGGCACAAGCCAAGGAGAAGACAACCCAGCCTGCCACCTCCATGTGCTCTGCACACACACGTGCTCACCACCATGCTTTGTTGTGCACATCAGCAGGCTCTGGTGCACTCCTGCTTTCCTCCCAGGAGCCCAGCACCAAGAGCATTTGTGACGGATTCCCGTACATTTCAGACACACAAGATACCTGTGACCTCCTGCCATACCAGTACTCTGTCCTCTCCTGCTGGCTGGACAAAGTATCTCCACCCTGCCAGGAGATCTCAACACCTGCGATGCAAAGAACTCCACAGTACCACCCAGTTTAGCAGCATAAACTCTGTTCTGGTCCATAATCCCAAGAAATCCCTGACCCCACTGGAGTTGGACAAACGGGGCCAGAGCCAACATCACTTGAAGCCAGCCTTTGCACCGGAACAACAGAGGAGTCACAGGATCAATGACAGCTGGCATCAGATGAACTGCTCGAGTTCATCTTGGTCATGCCAGCATAGCATCCACATAACGCCGTTAGGCTTCAGACAGTTTACTTGTGTCTTACATGAGCTTATGGAAGGAGAGGAAATAGAGAGAAGAGCTGCTGTCGCCGGACTGCCAGGCTGCCCCCAACCACAGGGGCAATCAGGACAAGGTTTTGCTGCCATCTAAGAGCTGAGCACTCCACAGCCACTGGCATCAAGCAAGCGAACGTGTGTTTAGCACCCTGAGCGGCTGCGTACATAGCTAAGCAAGACCCAAGCTTTAATAATGATTAATTTGTAAGGGCTGCTTTTAAGCTTTTGTTCAGAAAGCCCGCGTCTTCTGAGCAGAGCCATTAACAATACCAACAAGCAGAGCTCCTACCACAGGCTATGTGCCCTACTTCCACCCTGCTTTTCTGATGCTGCAAAACAGCTGCAGCAAAAGATATTGGTAGTGGCAGGATCCCGGCACACACCGGCCCCCACCTCGCATCCCAGCCCCAAAACATTCCTCAGCAAGAGCTGCTCGCTCCTCCTCGCTCCCTGCCCCACCAACCTGTGCTGGGAACCACAGCGAACGCCTTTAACGATGCCCCCGCTGCACTCACAGAGGCAGAGCAGAGCAGGGATGACAACATCGGAGCTGGCAGCTCTGCAGAGCACAGCCCAACAGTAGGTTCACCTTCTGCGTCCCCTCTCCAACCCACCGCGAGTGGGAGGGCTCGGCGAGGAGGATGCACAGCGAGCAAATGCCAGGGAGCCAGCAGCAAAGGAGGGGAAGGCAGGGGACAGAGATGGGCACAGCAGCATTGGTAACAGGGTGGCACAGCTCCGAAAAAAGCACTCACAAAGGGCACAGGCACACACAACGAGTGCAAGCAGAGGCTGTTCAGGAGTGCCCTGAAGGACAGATTCAGTCTAATCCATAGCTACACAGAGGGATAAAACACTTCCCCCTCAAAAATACACTGGGGACAGTGAGGAGTGCAGAAGGAGCTGGACCACTGTCCTGGCCAGATGGTGGCACAGCCCTTGACATCTGCCTGCCGTGGGGCAGGGGGCTGGTGTCACCACCCCACTGCCACCACCCACACCTGCTTGCAGAAGGGTAAGGATGAAAAAGGCAACCCCGATCCCACAGCAATTCAGACCCCACTGTGCTACACGGGAAGGCAGGCAGGGCTAATCCCCACCTCACAACTTGCAACACTAAGTACATTAGAGGCTGTTTTTCTGTTCTTCTTTTTTATTATATTTATTTTAGCACTTTCGCTTCACCCCTTCTTTTCCCCCAGCAGCCAAACAGCGGAGTAGAGCAAGCATGGATAATTCCCATCCCATTTTATTTTATTTCTCTGTGGCGCTTCTCTGTTTGCTTTGGAGAGGAGGGGGTTGTTGGAGCATGTGTATTGCTTTGCAATTACAAATTAGCTTTTTAAATGAAGTGTGCTGCAAGAGGCCTGATATGCCATGTGCGAGCACACTACTCAGCCTCTGATGAGAAACAAAAGCAGAAAAAACCCACCCCACAAAAAACTGTCTGGCTGCTGCTCACAGAGCCCGGTCTGAGCAGGGAGCTCTGGGCAGGGCAAGGAGGGGGCAAGTTCCAGGCTCCCCTGGGAGTTAGGATCCCAGAGCCAGCACAGAAGATTTTTTCCACAGAGTAAATGGAAGCACTTGGCAGCACGAACCAGATCAAAGCACAGCTCTGCTCAGGCTTCAGGGAGGCCCTGAGCGAAGGGGAGGGGACAGGGAAAGGGCATCCTCCTCTGCCATCAAGTGGGGCCAGCTTTCCCTGGACCTCCAAACCAAGATCCCCCAGCAGCAGTGCTCTCTGTGCAGGGGAGCTCCTGCTGAGATGAATTTTTCATACACCAGGGTACAAGGGTTGGACACTGAAAGGACCTGCTATTTCCCATCTCTCTTCCAAGATAAATCTGCAGCAGCTCTAGCAGCAAAGCCAGGTCCCACACACATCTCCCAAAGGTTTCGGCACCGTGGGTCACCACCACTCTGAGAATTTGTACGTCAGCTCTGGATCTGACGCCTCTGATGCAGCTGCTGATGGGAAACACACCTCCGAGAACAGTTCTGCAGAGGCAATTCGATATGCTTTCAGTCTGCCCACAGATTCAGGGAACTAGTAATTGCGTGTGAAGACTGGAACCACCTCTTTCCCGATGTCTGTTATTAGCAAGCCGAGCGAATACCTTATTGTTGACAAATATTCAATTGCAGATGTGCGGTAGCCATGTCCCAGCCTCTCTTCTTTCATCACCTACAATTGTTGCAGCAGCTAGTCAAACGAGCATAAACGGTGTGAGTTTGCAGCAAACGCTATCAGATATTCAGCGCAAAAGGAAAAGCTGACAAATGATCAAATGCGGCTGCACCTACAGCCTGCTGCTCACAGACAGCTGATAAACAGGACGCGGATGGCCATGTTCCCTCTCTGCACTAAAAGGCAGTCCGAGAACAGCCATTCAGGTCAACAGCTGTAATAAAAGAAAACATACCCAAAAACCCCAACAACACTAAAAACCCTTGTTCATTACTCCCAGAGCTGAGTAAACTGCAGCCCAGAAGCTGCTCCTCAAAGCAGGGTGAACACAGGGAGCTTGCACAGATCCCCACTTCGGGGTTTCCCTGCAGCTGATGCTTTTTAGATACATGTGGGCTTTTATAGCTTATTTTGGTTTAGGACATGGGCAAGAATCTACTTGAAGCATCTTAGGAAGAGTTCCTGAGTCCTCCTTCCCAGGTCCTGACTGCTTTGCCCTGTCCTTTCCCCTTTCATTTCACTGGTCTCTGCCCAACTCATCCAACCATCAAGGAACATATTCTGCAGCACTACCCTGCCATCCGTGGCCTCGTGCTGCTCAAGTGCTCCCCTCCGTCCCTCACCTGTGAAGGACTTTGTCTGCTCAGACCAGCAGGGACCGGTATTTTCCTCTGCACCCTCATCTCCTGCCCAGAAGAGCTGGGCACATTTTTAAGGTCTCTGCTAACCACCCCCTGTCCTTATTGCTGCCAAACTTTTTCTTAGAGCTGCTAAATCATGAACCTCTAAACATCTAGACATTGTGATTTGTGTTTAAGAAAATAAAACTCATGTTATATAAAATACTGGCATAGGTCTTCCCTCTGTCCTTCATTAAGCTACATGACATGTCCCCCATGCAGACTGTGGCAGCAGCAGCGTGCAAGCTCAGTGCAGGAAGAATGAAAAGCTACCTCGAGATTCACAGCATATTAAAATTAACAGCCACTGCAGTCAAACGCTGTATCTCTCTCCAATCTCATTACAAATGTCTTGTAACATAAAACAGGATCCACTTCACAATATTTCATAGAAAGATCCAAAAGGAAATACAGAAAAGACAAATATATGTCAGAGTTTGCTTGAGCAAAGAACAAGAACATGAGGGGAAGGAGAGGAGCCAGCTGGCCAGGGAGACGCCAGCCAGGCACCGCTATGTGCATGGAGCTGGCTGCACCCCACGCACACCTCTGCCCGGGACAGCTCGGCTCTGTCATGGGGCAACGTGTGGGGAGCTCAGGGCTGGGCTCTCTGCTCCAAATGTAAGAACAAAACAGTGAAAAATAAAGGCAAAATGAAGAAAGAGACACTCTAAGCCTGAAGCAAACCAAGCTCTCATCTTCGCCAAACAGTCATGCAGTCGGTGTCCTAGTTCATCCTGGTCATCTGTGGTTAATTGAACTCCTGAGGGTTTCTTGACCTCATTTCCTGAGGCACAACCCACAGCTCAGCCCTTCCCAGGTATGTCACTTTAATGAGCCCCCAACAGTCCCTCTGCATGTGGAACGTGTGCCCCCAACCCCAGCTTTGCATGGTGCACAGCCAGCCATGCTAATGCCATCAGCCAAAAAGATGACTTATGTCCATGAAATGCAATGAACAGCAAATCTAGGGAGGCTGCAGAGCAAGGCACCTTGAAGAAGGGCCACAGACATGGGGGTACCCCACGCCTGAGCCCCCTGCCCTGTGCCTATAAGCAGCTCCCTACCATGCTCTTCTTCCCACCCCAGCACAATCTTTCACCCCAGCAGGCTGCAGTCTCTGCCTTTTCTTTGGTGGTGACTCCTCTGCAGAAGGAGGGGTGGTTTCTGCCTCAAAGCACACCCAGCTGGCTCATCCCATCCATCCAGGCCAATTGAGTCCGCTAGACATCCAGCAGCCCAATGTTTCTTGGAGAAAAAGTGGTGCTGTCAAGAATTGCAACAAGGGAAATTGCTCTGGTAGAAAAGCCTGGCAGCACACGTAGCCTGGGAGCCCACAAAGCCAAGCTGAGAGGAAGAGGGAGCTAACTGAGAAGCTGGTGAGCTCTGGGGAAAAGCTTTCACCCCCATTTTGCCACTGGGAATCCATTCCAGCAGGAAATGTGGAGTAGATTCTCCTTTGCTTGTGGAAGGATGGAGACTGTGGGAACAGATGGGGGCAAGTACGGGTACGTAGCCCAGTCTATTCCCGAAACACCCTTTGCAAAGCCAGTTACAATGATGCACTAAGGGTAGAGCCTTTAGCCACACAGAACCAGACCAAGGAGACCACCTCCCTAAACAGCTCCCTCATGGTTCCTGACCTCTGCAGCCAGGCGCACCCACGGAACAGTCAGATGAATGTTATTTCTCATGGTCATTCCCAAAAAATCACCATCCCCTTTCATCCTCCCTGGCAGCCATGTCTCCTCCCTGCAGCCAGTTTCCTTGAGAAACACCCGGAGCCCAAAACCTCCGGCGCAGCCTCCAGCATCATCAAGTGCTCGGTGCACAGAAGCGGCACAGACAGAAGCGGCTGTCATCAGGCGGGCAGACACAGCATCATTTCGCCGGGTAGCTGGATGTGGATGACTTGGATTCGCTCTCTCCCAGGAAATGATTGTGATTGTCAGAGGAGATTGGTGTATGATTATTAATAACAACACCACAAGGAAAAATAGAAGGCAATCAGCTGAGCGGGGCTGGGAGAGGAAGCAGGGAGGGTTTGCAGCGTGAGCGCTGGATTCTGCTCAAGGGCCAGCGGGCTGCGAGCACCCTGCTACATGCGTTAGGCTGTAACGCAACTTCATTTTGCTTTTCCAATGAACAAATTCCCCAGACGCCACACAGAGCAAGTTAATAAACAACAGCAGAAGCAGCGAGGAATAAAGAAGAGCAGGCGATAGAGATGGGGTTTGAACGGGTGATCTGCAGAGAGTGAAAACGGGTCGAAGTTGCTCAAGAAAATTGTGCTTACAGCAAAATTGGGCATAAGAGAGCACATGCAATGGTCAAGAGGAGATCAAAGCTAGATTTCAGGGCACCATCTATTGCTTGCATAAAAAGAAAACACACGTGCAGTCTCATTGGGCCTGTAAAAGCCAGAAGAGCTACGTTGTCAGAGGGACTGCAGGGGTTTCTGGGGCATGAGACAACCCATGGTTTATGGTTATGAGCATAAAGACAGGTGCTTTGTGTTCTCGGCTCACGCTGACACCCAGGCAGAGGGTCCTGGGCACTCTGCAGCCTCCAGGTTGCAGCTACTCACTCAAAGCCATTCACCGCCTGCGGGTCTCCCAAAGGCACAGACAGGTCTCTCCCCGCGGGGGTACTGCAGCGGCACACCAGCCTGGTACACACCCACCTCTGCACCTTCCCTCGGCCCCAAAACCATCCCTACCCTGCATATGGAGGTCCCAGATCAAATCGCTTGCCCAAGGTCAGACAGGGGGCTTACAGCACAAGGCAGCAATGCCCAGCACGTGCCGAGTCTCAGCTCAATGCCTCCACCCCAAAACCATCTCCCCACATGTCCTCTTTTCCCAGCTAACCACCCCCACGACGTGACACCAGCACTAGAATTTCTATTTTATGCTGTATTTGAGGAAGAACACGATCTGGTAACAGCAGTCAAGCCTGAGACAACACAAATTAAACCCTTGTCCGAATGGACGAGAATCTCTTCCCTCTGCTCCTCTTGCAGCGGAGGGATGGCTGAAGGGAGGAGGAGGAAGAGGAGGAGGGCAGCTCGATCTGCACAGCCTTATAGCCTCCTCGGGGAAGGGAGGCAGGCTGCCAGGCTGGGGTGGGGGGGGTGCGCAGGTCTTCAGCCTGTAACTGTGCAAACACTAATGCTGCAAAAGCTAATTTTACAGAGTTCCACTCTGCGGACTCTTCTTTGTCCCAGGATTCCTCAGCCTGGGAGATTAGCAGTTTAGAGATGGAGAAAAAGAAGTTATTTTAAAATTCGGCATAAACTCACTCAGACTCAATGAGCAAGTCAGTTTGGGAGGGTGGGGATGGGTGCAGGAGGGAGGGCTCAAATAAATGAGAAATAATTGAATGGCTAGGAAGAAGAAAGAGCATATCTGCCACCCTAGAAAGCTCAATATTCGCTTTCATTTTTATTCTCATCTTCATGGCTCTTTGCAGCTTACTTTCTATCCTTTCCAAACTATATTCCTGTCTCTGTCAGGGTTTAACTCCCTATCCACCAACCTCCAATCGTGCTGCACAGTTGCTGCCATCCCCCAGGCTCTCCAATAGCTTCCCTGAGCCCATCGCTGGGATGAGGCTATCCAGCCTGCCCAAGTGAGTACGTCATCTTCTGCAGATTCCTCCAATCCCCACCACCAACCCCACCAGCACCTACTCAGACCTCACAGACACTTCATCCTCACTTTTCCATCTCTGGCATATTTATTACATTAGAGAGGGATGGAGGCAATTGCTGTGGGAGCAAGTGGGCAGGAGCGAGATCAGAAGTTTAAAACCACAGCTCCCTGAAGGAAGCCACGCGTGATGGCCCATGCCTGAGCTCTCCAGACACAACAGCAAAACCTCAGGACTGCAGCACACCTGGAGCTTGAATCCTCCTCGCAAATGAATAACACAAGTGCCAACAGCGGCTCACACCCCTCCAGCCTGCACGAGCAAAGCTGTGCCCGCACATGCTTGCGGCAAGGGAAAGACAAAGACAACAGAGAAATGGCTTCAGCAGGAGTTCATTACACTTGTTTATCTTCATTTTGCCTGTAACAGATGAACAGCATAATGGCTTTGGCTTTCCTGGATGCCACAAACCCAGAAACATCCTAATGAAAAATAAATGTATTTACAGGGAGACGTCAAAACAGCCCAAGACAAGTCAAAGTAATGTGCCTGCGCTGGGAACAAGTGCTTTTATTTCATCGCCCGTCCATGGCCTTCAAGCAGATCACGCAGCGCAGAGAGATAAATATTTTAAATAGCAACACTTCAGCGATGCATGGTTGTGCAAGACAGGGAATAATTAGAAAATAAATTACTTTTTTTTAGCATGGTAATTCCCAGTTTTGAATGAACTAGACTACTTGACAGACTCCAGACCCATTTCAGTACCGAGGGTCCTGTCAAAGGAGATAGAGGGTACTTGGCCTTCAAAAAAAAGGCCAAAATACAAATAAATGCAGCTTAGAGAAAGTGTTTAAGATCTGCCAGGCAACCTCCATAAATCTAAAAGATGGAAGGTTTCTTCTGGCCTCACACCAACAGTTTGGTCTGATGGCTGAAGGGTCTTCCCGAGAGCAAAGGAGCCCTCCTCAACACAACACAGGGACCGCATACACGTACCTCCTGCCTCCTGCAACCGCACACCGCTGCCCAGGGCGGGCACGCTCACACCCCTGCACCAAGGCTGCTGAACTCATTAATATCCAAACTCATTAATTAATAGCCAAATCCTCTTCCTTAAACAACCCTATGGAAGTTCACGGTGCTGTCAGCCGACCTGCTGCCCTGAGCAAGGAGAGCTGCTGCTTGCGTAGATGCAAATGTGTTTTCCCCCCAACCCCGATTAATTATACAAATGTATGGCTGTACAGGTTGTGATGAATATGCACACACGCACTTGATTGTTGTGCTGACAGAGCATACTGCTTATTTAGGGAAAATAGTGAGATTTTCACTTGTTCCAGTAAAGAGGATTATACAATCCCTCCTCCCCTGTCCCCTCTGATGTCTGATTTAACTTGTTGGATGGTTTGATACCCGACTTACGCAGAAAGTAATTTATAAACTTCTGAAAACCACAGCTAGGATGCTTCTAGAGTAAAGCCATTCAAATTCAGGAAAACTGTGCGCTAGTCTGTGCAGGGTCGGGTCTTCTCGATGGCCCTGTGTGGGCTACACAGACATAAACCCACCTCCCACACAGGCACACACACCACACCCCTGGTTAATCCAACTTCATTGTTTAAGGACTCGCAAGAGAAGCTATAAAGCCAGGTGCAATTTTGCCCACCAGAAGTTTTCAGCTACAATAAATGTATGTCAAGACAGAGCTAATTGGGAAGAGTACTTACCAACTTAAACATGAGAAAATCCCTAGAAATCCTAAGGAATTGTCATTAGTCCCCCAAAAAGCACTGTAAAGCAGAGCAGGCATATCAGTCATTGTAGATTAAATATTTAAAAGCAACTCTGCAAGAACATGCAAGATGAAATCAGGAAATCTGGTGTTTTAACACTAGACTGGAAAGGAAAGCTAGCAATATCTGCAAGCTGAAATGCACAATGAAACCACCCAAACATTAAATTGTGTGATAGTTATGTAATGTGAGATTTTTTTAAAAAAAATATTATGTTTTGAAATATGTTACTTGAGTTCTGAAACCTTAAATCATGACGGTTATGTTTTTGGTTAATACTATTGAAAGAAGGCGGCAGAGGAGGAACTTTCAGTACGAAGATAACAAAGAAATAATCACAGTTAATTTGGAAAAAAAATTCAAACTCTCAAATGACTCAATGAGTTCCAACTAGTGCAGACAAAGGTTACTAGTTTGTGAGAGGGCAGAATTGTGATTTCTTTTGTTTTTATCTGAGAAGTCCTTAGCCTAACAGAACTAAACATCACAACAGCTGTTCTTAACTCTGCAAATCCCAGGTTTAGAACTGACCATTGGAACTGCGATGCTCTGTTCAAATGGCACTGGTGTGTGCTCTGAAACATCCTTCACCTTAGTACAGCATTCCCCTGAAGAATTATTTGTTTTCAAAATTATTTTTAAAAAAAAGTAATCAAGTAGCCCAAGGAAGAATTTGCAATGCAGTATTTGTTAGTGCTTTGAAGTTACACATCATAGAATCATGGAATCATCTGGGTTGGAAAGGACCTTAAAGATCAAGTTCCAACCCCCCTGCCATGGGCAGGGACACCTCCCACCAGCCCAGGTTGCTCAAAGCCTCATCCAGCCTGGCCTTGAACCCCTCCAGGGATGGGGCATCCACAGCTTCTCTGGGCAACCTGGGCCACTGCCTCACCACCCGCACAGTGAAAACCTTCTTCCTAATGTCTAGTCTAAATTTACCCTCTTTCAGCTTATACC
>VZTO01016343.1:0-61783 GCA_013400615.1 Syrrhaptes paradoxus | reverse complement strand
CTTTTGATGCAGCCCAGTCAAACCATTTAAAAAACACTTTTAGAGGTAAAGCTACTAACACACAAAAGCTGGGGGAAGTAACAACAGCATAAAAGCTGAATTTGCAGCTGGTTTGTACCATGAGAGCAGCTGAAGGGAACTCAGGAATCTGGCCTTTAATTTGCAATTGATTTTTTGACTTCACAGCTAGCACGGGAACATAGGTCTGTACTCCAAAGGCTCAGCCTTTGGAGGCCATGGACCATGGACACGCGATCTACCAGTGTGTAACAGTCATGGCACACACCTCATCTGCATCAGCCACGAGTTGTTAGCACAAATGCACAGCTCACAAACTACCTGTAGAAGGGGTCTAATGTAGGGTTAGACCCCGCTTTGTAGGCGCTATGCTGCTGACCTAACTTCAACAATCTTTATCAATTTAACCAAACTGTGACCTGGTTGCCTAAAACACAGCCTGTGCCAAGCTTCCAGTTACATTACAGAAAATCTGTTTTCATTATCTTGTTATTATTATTTGGAACACAGAAAAAAAGAAGATAAATTCCTGAAAGGCCCTGATAATAAATAATCAATCTTGTTCAGATTGGCTTATGGGCTTTCAGAAAACTCCTACACCCATAGTCCCAAGTGCTGCCAACTTGGATGCTATGCTGTAGTTTCACAATATAAAGACTATGAACTTCAGTTTTAAATGAAATGCTTCTAATTTCCCACAGCTTTGGTACAAGGGGTCACTGTAACTGTTGGCTAAAGCTTTGTACAGAGGGTGAATATGCCAAGTCCCCACCAGCCTTCACCCCCAGTGCAGTGAGAGGGATGGTTTTACTGACACCTTGCACTTATCCCAGGTTTGTCCAAGCTTGCGGCGTGCTTTGTTCAGGACCCAGGGAGAGCCTAGGAAAAGCCAGTCTGCCTCCTTTTGCTTTAAACGGGAGAGGTATAAATATAGAAGCCTTGGAAAGGTGCCTTGAGTTTGCTGCATTGCAATTGCCATAACAATTGGATTATGATCCTTATTTATCCTCGTTGAGAAAGTAATTGAGTTTGGTCAGCTGGATCTCTTCCCTTCCCGGGGATGACAGATAGGTGATGCAGCCCCAGGTCTCCCAGGAAAGCAGCAGAGGTCAGCTCTGGCCGACACCCAGCGATCTCCAGGGCCCTCCCCGGGACAGTTTGGGCAATTTCATTGATCCACCAGTTGCCGAGTCCCTCTGGCTGCAGAAATCACAGCTGTGAGCTGCAGACGTGCCAGAACACATGCAAGAATGATTCTGCTGCACGCCATGGACATGCCACAGACCCGTCCTGATGGCTACACCCTTTTACTGAGTCCCCCTGTCCCAGCTAACGCAGTGCCGTGGAATTCCTTTGGCCAGTCTAAAAGCTATCTTGATTTTCTAGACATGGCCAGGCAGGCCAGAGTTCTAGATGACAAATAAAAGAAATTTTCTGCTACCAGAAACACTGGAGTTGCATGTATAATACACGGAGTGGCATATGGGTGAAGATGGGTTTTGGGGGTGGCAGAGTCAGGGGAAGATTTGAATGAGAATTCTAGTATTATTACCAAACATCTTTAGGTAAATCCAAAGCATAGAAAAAATAATCAGGAAAAAACAATGACAAATGCGATCAAGCAGTAATAGTCAAAACAAAACCCAGCAGTCTCCTCCACGAGGTGTTGCTCTATTAGGGTATTATCTATATAGCGCAAGAGATGCAAAGAAAGAAGTAGGAGTAACAAGATTCCTAAAACACCTCCAGACACCTCAAAGCATTAAGATGCCACTTGATAACAGCTGGTGTCAGGGCAGGAGAAATGAAGAGCAAACAGGAAGGATTTGCTGGGGAGATATGCCAGGACCAAATGCAACAAGCTTGAGACTGCAGCTGCAGTAGTCAAACTGCTGAGGATCTGCTGGAAAACAGACATCTCTGAACAGGAACCACCAGTGAGAGGTTATGGAGGCAACCACTGCGGTACCAGTCCTCTCCCTTCTGCCTCCACCACTACAAATACCACGAGCATCTACTGCAACTGCAACCTGAAGCACCCTCAGCTCACAGGGCAACACTCGGAGAAGGATCCCTGAGGGAGAAGATATCCCTTATTGCAGGTTTTGGGTAAGAGAAAAACAAGGAGCAACACTACACATGTAGACGTGAACAGATCTGCAATAGATACGTATTACAAGACCATGGCAAAATAGATGGAACAAAAGAAATACGGTAAATATTCCACTGCACATACAAGCAGCCCTAGAGAGGTACCAGAACAAATACAGGGGAAGAAATTATTACATATAGCTAACAGAGATCCACATTAGGAATGGCATTACAAGAAAGATTACCTCTGTCAAAGCCAGCCCCTGGAGACCTTCTTAGGCTAATGTTTGTCCTCAACAGCTGCTCCTAAGGTCCTTATGAATAGGGACACCTTTTTTTTTGCAGCACCAATTTCACTCCTGCTCAGTCTTTCACAAGAAAAATAACTAAAACTGAGGCAGACCACAACAACCAGAAGCAGCTTGAGCCCTAAACAGCCCCCATTTAGAAGCTTTGGAGCAGGGGAAAAAAAGATTTGAGTTCACATGTGAATTTCCCAAGGTTTTCTGGATCTCTGTGAAGAGGGTTATAACAGCACATGGAGAAGCTGAAACCAGGAATCTGCCAAAATGTACTTTTCTATGAATTCTAGCAAAGTAGTGCAAAGCCCTGTTGTGCCCAAAGTTTTTCTTTACTTTCAGTTCAGGCTAATTTCTACCTATTGAGTGTCAAGCTTCAAAACATGAACTACAAAACACTCCCAGTGTGCTTATTGTTCTTTTGGCTTCCTCTTAAGAACAACCAACAGTGCAATTTGTTCCTGGATTTTTCAGCAGCAGGTGTTACTAACTTCCCTCCAGCACTGAGGATTTCTGAATTCGCAATGGATGGAAGTCTATCAAAGTATTTCTATACCAGGATGATGCACAGAGGTCAAGGACCTACCCAGGCTCACAGAATGGGTTCAACACAGAGACAAGACCCAAACACAAATGTCCTGACCAACCACATTTTACCTGAATGACAAAAGTCTTTCATGGCCCTGGCCAACAAATCAGCTCAAATTTGTGCCCTGTCTGGACCAACTGAAGCATCAGAAACCTACTGATCCAGAAATAAGTTTTTTATTTGTCATGAAATCCTAAATGAAATACCACGCTAGGAAAAAAGGTCAAAAAGATCAAGTGGGATGTGTGATTCTTCCAGATGCAAGTGGCTTACTTGGATAACGAACAGCCCAGAAAGCTCTACGACATTCTCATGGCACTGAAATGCTCAGATGAGTGTTTCTGGTCTACCTCATTATAGCAACAATAGGAAAATCTCTACATTATTTTTCTCTTCAGCATATCACAAGGGTTCAAGCTGGCCACAAAGTTTATAGGGGACGCTCAGGGCTGTTCAGATACCAAGTTTTTTGTTCATTTCAGATTTGGGCTTGAGCACAACTATTATACACTGCAACAGCAGTAGCTTTTAATTAATTTAACTTTTTTCTGTATAATAGTTTCCCTGGGAAAAATAATTTTTGCTTTCTGATAAAATATGTAGACATGTGCACTATAACTGTCATTGGTTCCCAAAAAACCCCATAATCCAGCATGGAATATACAACTTGCAAGTTAACAGGGACCTACACTTCTTTAAGATTTTTGTTTTGTTTTTCTTTCTTAAACTAGTTAATGAGCCATTTCTAAACAAAACAAATCTTGAAGAGAAACTCATGTTGAAATAAAATACATTTTGTCCTCCTGGATTTTATTATGAATCCTCTTATCTTTTGTGCACATCCACCCAATTTTCCCTTGCTCATTTTCAAAAGGATTCCTGCACATTCTTGCACTCTGGCGATGCTAAGAGCACATTGAAATGGAGGATGGACAGCTATTACCACTGTCAATATCTATGCAACCAGCAATTTTGGCAAATCAGACCTCCAGCCCCAAAGCATTGCTTTTTAATCACAGGGGCCACGGAGTATTTTTATTGTGTTCAACACAGAGGTACTGAACGACTTACGTGGTGTTTTTCTTCCCTTTGAAGCACAGTGAGCAAAATAAACCAGTGGAGAGGACTTGGATTATCAGATCAAACTGCCTAAATTCTTACTTTTCCTCCTGCTTTGTCTTGAATGTGGTCAAGCGCCTGCAGGAGATCCTGCGCACAGAGAGCTGGGACTAAGGCACCAGAAAGAAGTTCCTGTGTATATGGCATTACAGGACATTGCCAGAGCAAACCAGCTGCTGAAACAAAGAATTCAGCTTTGCCCCTGCCACATGCTTGAAAGTTATTTGCAGATGGATTTTTTTACAGGTTTGTTTGTTATTCCAAATCATAATAAGCTGCTTTGTGAATACTTCAGCTTATCTATATTGCAAGAGTACAGTTGCTGGATGCTCGTGAACTGAGTTACAAAGCTTTGGAGGTGCCCTCTGCAATGTCACATAAGATCATCTCCGCCGTCCGGCCAAAGAAATCCAATAACCAGAAGCTGACACACTGGTCTTGCCCCCAAAAAACACAAACAAACAAGCCAACCCCCAAAACCAAAGCCCCCCGCACTTCACATGAAGAACTGGACGAGGACTCTGATGAGATAACCTTATTTAACAAGCCCCACAGGCTCTGATAGGTGCATAGACAAACAGATTCAGTGTTAACTTTGAAAATGTTGGAGCACCACAAATTCAAGCATCTAGCTTCCTCCACTTCCAGCACAGGAGTGGCACTCAGGAGAAAGCTCATAGTCAAATAGAAATACAGTATCTGAAGTAAAACACATACAAAATTACCAGGAAAGTAATTGCTCTTGGTATAAATGGTCTTCTTCAAAGTTTTCTCTAGCATGGAAGTCCCTTCAAAAAGAACAAGAATAAATTTACTGCATGTGAATTTATTCAAAGCTAGTAGATTCAGTATAATGAAATCCTCCTAAGTAAATATCTGATAAAGAAGCAAACGCTCAGCACTTGACCCCAGGAGCTGGGATTTCTTGACACGTGGCTGCAATGCAAAGCAGCAGGAACCCTGGAACTGCTGGTACAGAGGAGTCAAGCACAGAAAATCCTGAACAGAGGGCGTGACTCCTGGGAGGCCCTGAGGCAGATGGGACGATGCACGGAGCTGTGCAGGGGCCGGGACAGCCCACAACTCAGCTCCCAAGCCGACTAAAGCTACCCATGGTACCAGAAGATGCTCCTTACAGAGGACTCTGACAGCCCATGCTGTACCCTTCCTTTGCCAAGGGCCATGAGAGACCCTGCGTGCATCTAGAATGATGGTTTTTGATGAGTTTTTCCCCAGATTTCTTTGTCCTGTTGCCCTAGAGATGAGCAGCAGCAGCACCACACTCTGGTTTTCCTTACACAGTTGAACGCTCCTTGGGAGAAATTTATGAGTCTGTTAAAGAAAATAAAAGAAGGTGCCATTCAGTTGCATCAAAAGATCTTCACTCCCATGACATTCAAGCCTTGTCCAGAGCATTGTCTCTCTGTTTCCAGATGTCCCACTGTCTCAGGAGCTGTGGTGCCCTGCAGGGGTAAGTACCCTACTCTGCCATCCAGTGGGCTCCCTTGTCCTTAGGACAGGATTCCCTCTGCCACAGATGCTCCCACATCCCAGCTTCACGGTGTGTCACTACTCACACGGGCAGCACTGCAGGAGTCCTGTTGGTTATAGGCAGCAGCTGGGGTGGCAAACCCTGCTCCTGGAAAAGTAACCGAGACCAACGGCCAAACCCATGGTCACTGCTTTCTTTGAATGTACAGTATGTCATAGAAGATGAAATGCAAGAGCTCTCTGAATTCACGTTATCTCTGCGTACAGCATGTCACTTAATTGCCCAGAAAAGCCTCTTAGAGGAGCATATGGGAAGTTTTCCCATGAAAAATGACACTGCTCAAAGTCTTTTCTAGCTAGAAACCACTCAACAGTATCTATCACCACTGACATCTGGGACATGAGCTACAAAGCAGTTCATTTCCAGTTTTAGCCAGAGCTAGTTTCCTATAGAAATTGATATCCAAAGTTGACAACTGTTATTCCAGAAAGCAGAATCATTAAAAGAAGAAAAAGGTAAAGAAGAAACACATGGAGTAATGCAGGGAGCACTCTGCACATCACCGCTGCCAGCACTCGGGTCACAGTCTCTCCTAGTGCAAACCTTCGACCGCCCCTGCCCGTACGAACACCCACAGTCCAGTCCCGCTGCCCGGCTGCTGGTGCCCATTTCACGTGGCTTCACCTGGGACAGGTGGCACAGTGCTGTCCTACAGCATGGAAGCACCACTCTGCCATGGACCATGTATGTGAGCGCTTCTCCTACAGTACCCAGACCTGACAAAGCTGCATGTAGGATCACTGATCACCCCTGCTTCAGCCTCCCACAGTACTGCACTTTTAAGGCAAGAGACACTGCAATGCTTCTACAAGCTAATCATGAACAACCACCAAGACAAGCCCCCAGCTGGGTCCCCAGCCAGAAAAATAAAGCCTGGGTGCATATCTGTTGGCACAACTGCACATCACCTTTAGCACTGAGCCCAGGCTTCTCGCCTGCGCTAATTAATTGCTTAAGGAGTTCTCAGTGTCTCACCATGATGCAGAGCGAGCAGCCATTCACACTGCTCCCCTCGCTGCCGCAGTCACGTTACCTGCTCGTCTCAAGGACCTACTACGGCTGGTCTCCCCATCTGTCCCTTTTACAGGCACCACACACCCCTGCTCTGTCCCTGCAAGTGATAACTGCAAAGGGCCAACTCACAGCGGGACTTCAGAACCAAATGCTTCCTCTGCCCTCCTCACTCCCCATCGCTGTCACCCCAGCAGCCAGCAGGAGCTTCAGCCCACCTGCAGGGTTTCTAGCCACACCGGCAGTCCTGGGGCCAGCCTGGTTTCCTAGCCCGGTGTCCCACCTCCATTTGGCACCTGCAGCTGCTAAGAACACGCACACAGACCTCCTGCCGAACACAGCTTCCCCCAGATACTCATACTGAATTCACAGTGCTCACCCCTACCACACCCATAGAAATCTTGTGGTGACAGACAACAGAAAAAAAAAAAGCCTGCTAACCCCCCCAAAATCTGCTGCAATAAGGTGCCTGGAAGGGCTGAATAACTCCATTATATCATTTGCCTGTGAATCCTTTCCCCAGTCCTTTCCAGTGGCTCCAGTACTCTTTCCAGTCCATGAGGCTGGGGCCCACGATAACTCTAACCCTACAGGCTAAAAGCATATGGTTTGCCCCTACTAACACCATTCCTGGGGTTGCCCACAGACAGCAACAGACCGGTAAAAAGGCTCCACAGCCCTACCAAGCGGGGCATGGTCCAGAAATCACAGCCCACTTTACAGGCTGACGGGACACCCCATGTAACCCTAAAACCAACCCTATTTTGTGACTGCACCTGGGCAGTAACCGGCTTTTGCTTAAAGACTGCTACCCTCATTTCCCAGTCTTTCCTTCAGAGTCGTATGAAGGACAGCGCTGGTTATTTTTCAAAGGTGAACCAACACTAATTCAAGTTTGATGGCAACTTAATGACTCCCATCAGCAAGGCTGCACGGAGCAGAGCAGGGACCTCAAACCAGCATCTGCCTGAAGGACATCCACATGGCTGCGGGGACAGCCACCGCAGGGCTGCGCACCATGGCACACCTTCCACACGCAGAGGTATTCTCCTGCCAACAGGAATGGTTGTGACTTGCACTGGGTATCAGCATATGTTTTAGAAATGAATCATATTGTAACCAATATGTTAGGAAGACAGGCTAGACTCCTGGAAGAGCGGGGCTAGGAGACGGTTTCTGCTAGCAGAGTGCTTTCAGTTTGAGGTTTGCATTGAAGTTGTTAACATCTACAACTGGGATGAAAAATCTTCCTTAATACAGTTTTGCAATAACAGGAGAAGCCTGATTCCTTATTGAGCTGCATAACCAGAGAGGCCAGGCCCAGAAGTGCTGAAAAACTGCAACTCCCTGCCCTCCTTTGGGATGCTGCAGGTCAAGGTGGAAGTACCACGGCGGGTACGTTTTCCCTGATGCTGCATTGGCTCTGCAGGTAAACAGAGACCATCTACCCTCTGGGCTGTCATTCGGGCATCTTTCAGGACCACTAAACTTGCTTTTAAAAGAAAAAGGAGGCTTTATTAGAAACTTAGTGGATGATCCAAATGTCAGAGTGAAAAACACAGAGGAAGGTTAAGGATTTTTTTTTTTTTTTTGGATACAGCTGCACTGCAGGTGAATGAACACCAAAGTGTTTTGATTTCCTGCCTGGTTTCAATAAACGTTGCACTCCCAGGCACCCAAGGGACTGCTGTGGTTTGTCAAAACCAATTAATTTTCTTCCACAGAATGCTTCAGGCACCTCAGAATGTCGTTCGAGAGCTAACACACATCTAAGGAGGAGGGAAAGCCAGCAATCAACTGCTGCTCAGGCTTTGTATCAGGAGCACAGTGCCCCAAAATCACACTCGCCAACGAAGGCATATCACCTGGTCGTGGGACGGAGCTGGGGGCAGAGCCAAAGAGAAATGCCATGTGTTATAAACCCTGTGAATTCAAACAAGAAGCTGCCACTTGCCAAACATGCCAGGAACAAGTTTCCTAAGGGAGAATTCAAAGGTGAAGGTTTGTCTCTCTCACTTGTTTTTCCTAGGATCCATTGCTCAGTGCTAATAGATGTGGTAATGAGCCAGAAGTGACAAACTGAGCAGTTGTTACTAAGGAAGACATTTGGCAGATAAGCCTTGGATCTGGGATTCACAGGTTCCCTCCCCAGCCTTCCACCAGACTCACTGTGTAGGGATTCCTCTCACCCAAGCCCCAATTTACCTACTTACAGTGGACAGACTGTACTGTTTTCCTTCTCTTCTGTATTGAGATGTGAGAGCAACCTCGTTTGCAAGTAATTTTAATAATCAGCCATGAAATGTACTGAAAGTAAGAGCAGTATTATCATGCTATGATTTCTTTTTCAATGAACACAAGACACTGAGAGTTTAAGAACATACTGAAGCTATAATTTGGGCTCAGATTCAGACACACGCTGTACTGATGCTATGAATGCTCTGCGTATACACCTCATGTCAATAATTATCACTGGGTGTTAAGTAGCCATCCTCTCCCCTCTACAAAACGCAGGGATGGAGATGAATGTTTTTCTTGCATGCTAGCACTCTGCAGAAGGGGCAGAAGACAAAAGACAGCACCCTAGGGTCACAGGCAAATCCCTGCTAGAGCAGGAAATGGAAACGACAGCTGATGTTCCCAATAAGCACTATGGGTAAGGCCCAGCCTACTCACAGTGCCCTGGGGAAGGGGGAACCAAGGCTCCATCCTTGCTGGACCACTGACAAAACAGAAACAAAGAACTTCCAAAACTAAAAATGACAGCATGCTGAGCAGTGAAGTGAGCTTTACAGTGTAACAAATCTTTAGAAGAACAAGGAATAAATCCGCCTTTCTTTCTTTTTCTGTTCACCAACCATGGTATCTTCAATGACCTACTTGTTTTTAAAAGTAATCCAACATTTACCATTACAATCTTCTTTGCTCCTCAAGTCACATAAACCCCCTGCT
This sequence comes from Syrrhaptes paradoxus, assembly GCA_013400615.1. Taxonomy (NCBI): domain Eukaryota; kingdom Metazoa; phylum Chordata; class Aves; order Pterocliformes; family Pteroclidae; genus Syrrhaptes; species Syrrhaptes paradoxus. The sequence continues at coordinate 52,152 of VZTO01016343.1, read as the reverse complement.
GTCTCCTCCTTCTCTATTTACCTGGCCTTACAGTCACAGCAGGGAACTGAAAATCTGCTCCCTGCCTCCCAGCTACAAGCAAAGGCTTCACTTGGGCATCCAACAGATGATAACTAATGCTCCTGCCAAAGCAGCCCCCGGAGTGCCTCCTCTGACACATACAAACATCTAGATCCTGCTGCTCGTCCCAGACACCTCACCCAGGCATTTAGGGAACTGCCCTGTTAGAAATAGCTGTGCCTCTCATTCACAGCATCTCTTCGTACAGGCAAATCTCATGTTTCATTCAAACAGGGGGTTTCTTTCGGTACTCTTGTTTCCTGTTTAATATTTATACTATGGTCAGTGTCCAGAAACCATGACGCTATTGGTTATGCTAGGTGCTGAACAAACACGTACTAAATCTGTCTTGGATGCTTACAGGTGTGAAAGGTCAGTTAGAAAAGGGAAAAAAGTCAATAAAATCCGAAGCTGAGTGAATAACTGACTTAAAGATGAGACACAAATATAAATCCCCAAAAATAAAACAGAAATCCTCCAAAATACATCAAAATAAAGAGGAGATGCTCCACTTATGTCAGTTGGCAGTGATCAGCCCAAGAGCAACACAAGGGAGAGGAGAATCCACAACAGTTTGCATCCCCTTCCTGCTACATTTCCTCCGTAGCCTGTCCATCTTCCTTTCTCCCTTCATTCCCTCTGCTTTGGACATGACCTCTCAAGCTATGAGAGGGCCTCCCTTATCTCTAAGGCACAAAAGAGGGGGGTTTTTCAGGCTCACTGTATGCAGCATCATCAAAGTTAGCTGCAAAGGATACAAGTGTTTGAAAGCTACAGAACCCTAAAGGTTACCAAAACCTGGAGCCTCCCAAGAGGCAGTTCCTCCCGAAAGCAGAGCCATCTCTTTCTGTAAAGCAGCAGCAAAATACAGCTTTAATCACAGCACAGGTCCCCAGTCCTCCAGCAAAGCTCTGACATAAGCACAGCACCTGGACTTCGATGGGGAAGACAAGGCTGATCTAACATCAGGCTCCACTCGTTCTCCCCCCGTTACAATAACATTTTTACTCTAAATAATTAAAAGGAAAGAAGTACCTATGAAGCCCGCAGAATCACTGCAGACCGACAGGTCAGCATGGCTGGGTGTGTGAAATAAGGGGCCCGTTCAATTTATTCCCATCAGATGTCAAAGGTGATCTATTGTAATGAGAAACGATAAATATGCTCACTTAACATGCAAGCTCGCAGCTGCAATTTACCAGGTCGAAGCCGTGCTAGAATATAAAAACCACAACTGCACCCTTGAGAAGTCACCTCCACCACATTCCCCCACCTTCCCTGGCCCTCCCGCATTTCTACATACGGAACAAACGAGAAGTGACACATCTTATTGCTTCCTCCACACAGTAACCTGGAGTATCTAATGACAGTTTCTTTCTTTAAACCTTTTTGTACAACTGCATTATTTCAGCACTGGCAGTTGCAGGCTCCTCCACAGTCCAGTATTTGGAAGCAATTGATCAGCTGCAGGAAAACCAGGATTCTGTAGCATCCCATACCAAGCGTTTGCTTGACAAACCTACCAGGAAGAGAAATGCAAACTCCACAGCCTGCAGCATTGCAAGCTGAGGGGGCACTTACAGCCTACAAATAATATTTAAAATCTTAAACTATGATGGAATAAGTACACATATTTTACTGGTTTGTATCTTGATCAGCAATAGAGTTGCATTTTTGGTTATCAGCTCTGCTCACTGGAGACTGAATCCCAGGCTGTATCAATTCCCCTGTGAATGTCAAAGAAAAGAACCATCTGGAGAGAATAATAAAACAATTAGCTTTCCATTAAAGAATAATCTATGTATGTTTTTAAGGAGGCAAAATTTAATGATCTCCACCTAATTATTCATCCTGCATTCCAGCGGGGTTGCTTTGCATTTTGCCTTGGTTTTTAAACGCAGCCTGAAGGTAACAATTTAGCCTGGAACTGATGTGGGGACCACACAGGCTCCTTCAGGCAGGGGCAGGGTGACTGGCTGAGGGACACTTCCAGAAACATCAACCAGGGCCGCACTGCTCCCATGGGTTCATGCAGCTGTGCAATGGCAACACCATCAATCCCAAGAGTTTCACTGCATATCCATGAGGATCCTACAAACGTGGCTGTTGACTGGCTTGGTACACCAGCTACGTTTTTGGACACAAAGAGCGGAGCAGCACGCTCAGGAGATGCAGGCACCTGAACATCAGTCTGTTGAATGCTGGGCTCATTTAACCCATCACTGACAGCAATATAAATCAGAAATGACTCCATAAAACTCAACAGCAATCCCCTCTGATTTTGCTAACTCACCAACTAGCTGCAAGTGTATTATCTTCACAGAGTAATTCTGTGACGTGAAAAGGTTCAAAGCAAGGGCTTGAAGGACTATTACTGTGCCTGTTACCCTTCTAAACACACACCCCCCTAAGGGCACACTGGCTGTGCACATGATGGAGAACAGTCCAGGCTGCACCACGCGGGCAGGCGTTATGCAGACTTTGCCAGCTTAACCGCTGCCTCAGTTTCCCAGCAGATAACACTAACAAGCTAGTCGGTGTGCATGCCTGCACCTCCTTCCAGTTTACACAGAGCTTCCCAGCCAAGGCTCTTAAACATTTGGAAAGGACTGAATATAGTTTGGGATAAAATTAAGTGGAACATAAATACCTGAATTCAACCACTCAGATTACTTCTTTAGAAAACCTACCTGGGACTCTGGGCTCTCCAGCACAAGAACTCGCACACTGAAGAGCTGGGGAATAGTGAGGCAGTGCCCAGGCAATGCTTTGCTACTGTCTATTGACCTGATTGCCATCAGGCTCTGTGATACACTCCAGCCCCAAGCTACTAAGTTTTATGATCTGAAAAGTCATTTAAAAAACCCCATAAACCTGGCACACAAACTAGTCACACCTGAGTCCTGCTGGAAAAATCCCTGCCTCAGCTTTCAGATGTTGCAGAACATTTTAATTCACAGCTTCTGCATAAACAGAGCAAGTTTTGAGCCTAAGAGTCCCAGGCATTGTAGCCTCTCATGCTTCTAGCCTGCTCTTCCCCTACAACTGTAAGAGCCCATCTTTCTCCACTAAAGATATATATATATATACACACACACACACACACACACCCCCTGATCTCCCGAAGCAGGGCTCCTGCATCTGCCAGCAGGCTGCACACTGCATCAGCACAATGGCTCTGGTGCAGGATCTGCACCACCCACTGGAAAGGATTTAGCGAGGGGTGCTAACGTCACACGCTGAGCTGCCACATACAGCTATAAATTATTCATACACATTACTCTAATTATGCAAATGTACTAAAAGCTGGAGCATATGTTTCCCTGACATCTCCCAGTACAGATACAATATGGTTCTAGTAGAGAGGAGTGAGGAGTAAGACGACGGCTGTAAGGGGGCTAATGGTGGCAGACACTGGCCCAAGCAAAGGGTGGCAGAGGATCCCCCTTCTCCGACCAAGCTGCTGCAAGGCTGAGGATGTTTAAATGCTCCTCCTTGATAATACATTGTTGGCTTTGCACTCAGAGCCGAGCGGAGTGCTGAGGCTGCTGAACGGCCCAGGCAGATTAAAATAAACCCAAGCAGTTTGGAACAGGAATGTGTTTATCTGGCATCGCACACTTCCTCTTATCAAACATGAGGAGCAGGGGAGGGCACAGCCATGGTGTGCGGAAGCAGGCTGTGTGCACGCTGGTAGGAGAGGGGGAGGGAAAAGGGGAGAGGAATAGCAAGGATCAGATAATGCATGAGCCTGGGATCCAAGAGCAAGGAACCAGCATCCCACTGGGGTACAGAGTACAGACTCCGGGTCAGCCCTCAGACCGGCAGTAGCTGTTGGAAAACTCAATTAGATCCTTTTTCCCTTGCAACATTTGGAAAAAGGCAGGCATTCAGCACTGCTGGAGCGGAGGCAGCTGGTTCTGTGTGTTGCCCAAGCTTTGGGCTCAAACTCCTTCTCAGCTTTGTCAAGCACAGTGCAGTCCCTGGGCATCGCTCGTCTCCCACTCCAGAGGCTGGGGCTGACTCCTCAGAAGGAAAAGGCCAGATGCACTCTGCTATGGTGTTTTGAAGTCTGAACTGTGGATTATGATACTGGATTGAGTACCAGACAATTAGCATTTTATTCCCTACTCTGCCATGTGTAAGGACCACATCCCTGTCCTTCTGCAAATGCCCAGCCCATCTGACAGAGCCCTTTGGAAGCAGACGTGCTCCTCAGACACTGTGCAGAGGGGCTCTGAGTCTCTAGAAGCGTTCTTTCAAAATCACATAAACACCTTCCAAATTCTCCAGCCCTGCTGACTGACGAGGTGAATGCTTCTATGCTCAGGGAAAACAAAAGAACAAATTAAACATCATGTAATACCACAGTTACCTGGAAGATTTAGGCTATGTTACTATTATGCTGGTAGTTACCCAAGATCAAAAAAAGTTGAACAGAAAACCATGGCATCTCCTTTGATAAGAGCATGTCTTACCTCCCAGTGCTGGCATTAAAGAGACTCTGTAGCTGCGTACCAGCAGCCTTGTAAGGGATGCACTCACACAGCCACACGAAACACTCGGTACTGCAGGGACCCCATCACAGGAGGAGTGCTAGTGACTGCAGAAATGCACAAGGTGGATGCCACTTCAGCTCTTCAGATCCCACCCAAAACTCTGTGAGTATATTATTTTTTGTAATCCAAGTTCTTGTTTGTGCACAGCTCAACCACAGTTCCTCACCTGAGGCTGCTTCAGCTCAAGGATGACCATGCTTTGGGAACAAGAAGGGATGTATCGGAGAAGCAGAACTGAGCAGAAGGGATGGGCAGGCTGCGGGTGATGCTGCCAGGCAGACAGAGGTGGGGATGCCTGCACAGATCCTGGTCACTCTGCCCCAAGCCCTGGCCAGCAGGATTGGTCCCTCCTTTAAACAAAAGACCAGATGAATGAACAGCAGCACTTCTGCCAGGCAGAGATGCCAAACTGGCAAAACGAAGCTGAGAAAACAGCACAAGATAACAAGCAAGAATAAAAGACAGAAATGAAAAATCCACTAAAGTAAAATAAGATGTTGATTACAAGGACCAAGTCCAGCTGCTTCTGCTGTGCCACACTCAGCAAGCCCCTTGGGGGTAGCAGGCTGCATCCTGCAGAGGATGACAGAGCGAGTCCCCCCTTTCCCTGGGCTCATCCTCTTTCCATGCAGACACGCTGAGGTCCAAGCACAGCTCACGCTGCAGCTCGCTGCCCGCCCAGCTCTGCCACCAACCTGCTCACACACCCCAGCCTGGGCTCAGCTTTGGGGACATCTGGATCTTTATGGACTGGGTGTTTCCTCACCACCAATGCCAGCAGCATCCCTATCTTCCAGTCATATGCCGGTGAGGCAAATCCAGACACTATTTCTTGTCTTCCCTCAATAGCCCAGGAAAGACAACCAGGGGGATGAGCAGAAAGGAAGACAGCATAGAAAAGGGGGCTCAGCACTTGCACCACTTAGCTTTTCCCCATCTCATTCTGAAGACTTCACCAGCATGGGAAGCATCTCTTGACCACAGAGTCTACCCTGGAGCAGGTTTTGCAATATGAAGAAACCATCTAGGCTGGGAACACAATAAATTCATCCACTCTTGACTAAAGTCAACAACTTTTACATGTGCCAAAACACTGGAAGAAACAAAAATTTAGTGCAGTGTAGCAAAACTGTCAAACCCAAACTTTTTTGCCCTGCAAAGTGATGAAGAGTCCATCGCAGTCACAAAAAGTCACTAACAGAAAAAGAACAGAAGCTGGGAAGTTGGATTTTTAGTGTAATATTCCTTATTCTAGAAATAATTATTGAAAGAATTTCAGTTTATTCAGCTAGCATTTTAGGGTTCCACATATTATCGTGCCAGTCAGAGTTAAATCAGCAATGATTTGTGCTCTCAGTTTTCTCTGGTGAGCAGCGAGGGAGGTGAGGACAGAGAGGCAAAGCCACCTGCCCTCACCTCTGAGTGCTGGGATTTGTTTTGAGTCACGCCTGGAGCAACCGGCCAGCCAACATCATGCTGCACCACCAGCACCCAGAGAGCTGAAAGCTGACTTCACTGGGCAGAGAACCAACTCAGCAAGGCCACTGTCCTCCCCTGCAGCCCCAAGCCACACAGCGTTCAGTCAGACAGACAGCCCCACCACAGCCCGTCTGACCGACGGGGACATTTGCACTGCAGCGTTTTCAGGGTCTAGACTTTAGGAGAGAAATGAGGTGGTACCGCAGAGCTGAAAGGAGAGCCCCTGGCATGACACCCCTTCGTATCTCACAGCTTCTCACCCTCCTCTGCAATTGCTACAGAAAAACGGCCGCTTGGGCAAAGCGGCACCTGGATGGGGTAAGCTTGGACAATCCTCCCAGGGGAAGGATGCGAGGTGCCTGCCTGTCCAGCCTGCCGGAGAGGAGGGAAGCAGGGGCATCTGACATTTGGTACCCCAACTCTAGGAAAAGACCAAAGAGTTAAAATAAAAATCATTCCTTGGTGGGTAGCACTCCAGCAAGATAAAATATTCAGCACTTATGCTCCTGGACACCATATTTCTGACAATAAATTTCATGCCTCATATGCCACAACAGTTATACGATTTCAGTCAATAACCAAAGAACAGGTCGATGTCCTTGCACAGAAACACAAGAAAAAAAATATTGATAAGCCAACCTGACAAACCTCTGAGGAGGGTATTTTTATTATTATTTACTGGTCTGTCACTTTGACAGTCAAGTGTGAACTGGAAAGGGAAGATCCATTCCCCGCATAGCCCCACCTGCCGTGCTTGTGACCCACCGCCTGCACGGCAGACCCTGCTGAGGCCAGAGGGACCAGTTTTGTCTTCTCCCCTCGCAGACACTCTGAATGTCCCAGGCTAACACAGCAACCCCAAAGAACACCAGCAAGTTTTGGCAAAAAACTGGCTCTACTCGCCCCACTCCCCTTTATCCTTCCTGCCCCATATGGACCTATTCTTGCTTAATAATAAACCTTGCTGAGAAATCCCAGTGGGTGGGATTCGCTCCCCGCTAAATGGACGCTTCAGCTCCCACCCCTCCTCGGGCAGTGCCTTTCCCTGCTCCCCCGTGCCGGCTCGCTCTGTATCAGGCACCGCAGCTCTGCAGGTTGGCACTGGACTCCAGCCCCTGCATCCCAGCTGCAAGCCAGCACATCAATGGAGCAAGGTGAGCTACAGAGCCCGAGTCACAGCCAGGTAGCGTCCTTTACAAGAAGGGAAGCACAGACCGAGTCCCAACCTTAAGAATTGGTTGCCACCCTCTAAATTTCAAGTGCAGTTGCAACAGAACATGGATTTTTAAATTATTTGTTTAAGCCATGTCTCAGAGTGAGTTGTAGTACCAGTTTATGACAAACTGCTCCCATAGTGCAGCCCAGATGAACCTGTGCACAACTGGTGGGCAAGAGGACTCCCTGCAAGTACAGCTCTGAGCTCTCCAGGATGAAGCTCTCTGTTATTTCCCACCAGTGAAGCTCTGCTAGTTTGCACTAGCAAGTGATGTGGTCTTCCAGTCTCATTCATTTGATACTGCTTTTATGAATCAAACCTGAACTGCACATCCCAAGTTCTCCCCTGAAGATCCACAGACAGACTCTGCTAGTCCCTTCTGGTGTTTTAACAGCTGCTTGTTGGAATTTTCAGAAGCTCATTTCCTAGCTTCACATGGTTTATGCATTCACCAGATACAATAATCGCGCGCAGCACCCTCTCTTCACAAGAAGATTCTAAAACAGATTTCAAAAAACCCCTTCAGTCCCTCTGTAGTCGGTTTATCTGGTAGCAATCCATTAAAGTGATGCACTATGTTCTATCAGAAGAATTAAACAGAACAAGTGGGAAGCTCTCTTACCTGTAATGGACTGACTGGCCAATAGGAGTCAAGTGCTGGCAAATTGGAGGTGTAATTTCTATTTAATTATGGCATTAAAAAAATTACATGATATACCTATTTAGCATGCAAAGGAGCAAAATCAAAGCTAATAAGAATAAATTGTAAGAAAGGACATGTACAAAATGTAGTAGCAGTCTTTTTTTTTTTTTTTAAATCACCCTTTGCTGAAGAGTTTGCTGGCTGTTCCACCCATGTACTGCCTGGAAACCCAAACCCTGCATCCCCAGCTCTGATTCTAAGCCTCTGCCAACATGCAAAACTGCACTGCACAAATGCATGGATACAATTAAAAAAAAAATCTGTTAAAACCAAAGTGGTGTATATGTTTTCCATGCTCCACATGAAGTTTATATCCATCCAGTTGAAGTTCAGTTGAAATGAACGGAAGCACAGCCCAGATACAGCATTCCGGAGCTCAGATATGAACACAAGTGAAGGGATGAACTATGAAGAGTTTTGCAAGCCTTCAGGTAAACTCATTTTAAAATGCATTCAAAAGAAAACAGCAAAACTTCAGCGTTTACCCAATGGGTTACAACCAAGAGTATAAAACATGAACAACTCTGCTGAAGCCAGTACAGGTACTAGTGTAAGACAGACAGTAAGAGGCCCGTAAATCATCGGTACCTGAGAAGAACATGCCACTGCCACAAGAAAACACAAATACACCCCATGCTTTTTTCTGGGGCAAGAAGTGTATCATGCTAGAGAAGCCCATTTTGTTTAGATTAACACCATAAGCCTAATTTCAAATTATTCCATTTGAAAACAGCTATTCAGCACACCAGCGTTAGGAAGGGGAAATACGGAGGGTCTTATAGACCCTTTGCTCTACAAACCTAATAAACCATGATGAAGGCGTTTGGTAACTGCCCTAACCCAACCCAGAGCACTGCTGCCAGGAAAAGAAGAGGTCTGGCTTCTGCAGCCTGCCATACCCAGGCTCGGCTAAGTCAGGGAGCAGGAGGCAGGTGCCAGCATCATTAACAGGGCTCTGTTTTGTGGCACTTGGAAACATAAACCAAACAAGAATTAGTTTCACCTGCAACGTATATGTAAAAAACACAGAGCTTCCAACAACTAGTCAAATTATCCCGTGAACATTTCCTGCTTTGTCAACAGAAGTTTAAAATCAAAATACAAATTAAACTACCTTCAGTCCTGGGAGGAAAGGTTAGTTGGATTTAAGATGCATTTAGTGTCATACAGCAAAACCAACACAGGAACATGCTCAAATAGCAGTGACATGCAGCCCGAGAGACAGACAGACACAAACCCCACTCACTCGATAATGCATCAAACTGACCAGCACCCAGAAGCACAGCCAGCCATGACCCTGCGCATGGAGTGAGCCGAGAGGGTGACTTATTGCAAGTATTCACACAGGTGATTTCTGCGGATGAGCACACTCATTGCCACGAGGAAGGCAGCACAGGCAAAAGACAGACAGCTTACCCCTCTGAGCTGCTGGACTCCACCAAATATCCTCATCACTCCATCAATCTCCTGCTCCAGCCTCCTGGCCCAGTACTGCATACTGCAAGAGATGGAGAGAGAGAGAAAGAGAAAGGGAGAGAAAGAGAGAGAGAAAGAGTCAGAGCCCTGACACTCAGTAGGTAAGCAAGGCGGTTGAAGGGAGAGGAAGGAAATGGGTGCCCTCAGCTGAGTTAACTGCTCTCCTGCAGCACTGGGTGCAGGCAGAACACCAAGAACGTGAGGCTTGGAGAATTACAGCTGGGGCAGGCTATAAACTTCAAGACTTCAAAATTTATGCACAAGGCACCACAGAGAGAAAAGAGGGGGAAAAGGTACAACAAAAATTGCAAGGCATTGGGTTTTTTTTTTTCCTCCATATATAGACAGTTGCAGTAGATAATTATTTAAACCCACAGTGATTAACAAGGTCCAAGTGCTGTAGCATGCAGAAAACAGCACCAACAGGGCTCTATGGGAGAGAGCAAACACAGAGCCACGGCAGGACCAGCAGTGGCAGTGGATTGTCGCAGCGGCACAACAGGAGAGACCTGGGCAGAGCCAGGAGCCAAGCACAGGGCACCGAGTGCCCAAGGGCTCACCTGCTTCGCACCTAGCTGAGCCTAACCTGAGCCAGACACCAATTCTGCCAGGTCCACCGTGGGCAGAGCTGCCTCTTGGGGCAGCGGAAAGGGCCAGGAGCTGCCACGTGGCATCTCCTTCATCTGGACCGCTGTGCGGCAAGGGAGCTGGCTGCCAGTCCTTCCAGCAGGCACAACACTCTCTGATACATGCAACCACACAGATTTCTGCGTAGAGCGATAACACCAACTTAAAAACAACAACAAAAAAATCCTCTTCTAAATCCACAGCACTTGATAACCTTCCTTCTTTAAATGAGATTTCCTGACTCCAGCCTCTGGCCACGCAAATGTCATATCTCCCGTCTGACCTGGAAAAGCAACGCTCCATTGCCTCTGCACCACTTGGCAGGGCTATCGGTGCTTCTTCCACAGCAACATTCACCCCTCAGTGCTGCACCCAAGAAAGGAGGGAAGGAGCCCAAGGAGTAGAAGGCAAGGCCAGCAGCATGGCCAAGCCATGGTGGGAGGGAGCAACCAGCTCGGGGGTTCTGCACTTTGGTTAGGTTCACCAAGGGATTTCCTTCTTTGTGCAAAGAGACGTTCCCCAGGCAGCCCACACGCGCTCCCCCACCACCCACAAAGGCTCTCCTGGAGATCAAGGAGCAGAAAAACCCAACCAAGAAGCAAGGCCACGGAGGACTCTGAATTATACAGCACGGCACAAAAACCAGGCAGAAATATCAAAGCAGAAAGATGCCTGAAACGACCAGCAGAACAGAGCTCAAGGATCGCTTGTGAGGGCTGGGGGGATGAACAGAGACAGAGGGAGGGACTGGCAGACAGACACATGTTACTCACACAGGCAGTGTTCGTGCCAGCTAATAACATACAAGGCTGTAGATGAAAACAAGGTTTAATTGCACACACCAAACCTTCCCAGTTTTCCAGGGTAACTTATGCTGTTTCTCACATTCCTGCAGAGGCAACGCTGCCTCTTTGCCCTTGGGAGCCTGGCTGGGGAGCTGGGGACACCCAGGGACGGAGATGGCTGAAGACATCTACGAACCCACCTTCCTGCCAAGGGAGGGACAGCAAAACCTTCGGTAGGACTGCCAGTGTGAAGGTAACGGGTGACACAAAGCTGAGGAGGGGGTTGGGTTGGGATTTTTTTCTTTTCTCTTTTTCAGTCAAACATTTTATTTGCTATCAAAGGTATATTCAGGTTGTCCAAAGTCACCCATAAATCTTCTGAAGTATTTTCACCAAAAATTATTTTTACACAAGTCATTCATTTAAAAAAAAAAATGCCTTGAAACACCAAAACTGATCTTTTTAAATTATTTTTTTCTTCTCTTCCAGTTTGTCCAGTGAACTGGGGGGGGGGGGAAATCATATGCTCATCCTCAGCCACAGGTCCCAGAAACCCCACTGAGGACTTATGGAGCTGACATCCTTCCTCACCTTCCAGCTTTGTACAAGATCCTGGGTTTCAGTGACACCTGCCTGTGTCAGCTCCCTCCAGGAGCACCTACACCAACCACCACAGCAAGGGAATATCACTGCCCACTTTGAGCTGCATCCATCAACATTAACAACTGCTCGTATCCGCATAAATGTCACATGTGGCCAAGCCTTCAGAGAGGATTAGTTATAGAAGAAGACAGAGGCATCAGTATTACTCTGTTGATATATGCAAAACAGACACTGAGAGCTCAGTTGGGCTAGGATTTAAAATTAATTTAAATTTAGTCAGCAGATGTGTTTAAAAAAAATTAAACTTATTCCACCCCCTGCTTCTCCCCCAAGAAGTGCTACTATTTTAAGGAAAAGCTATTGGATTTTTCATTCATAAGAAAGACTGCAATTCCTTTTAATTGCACAGCCTTGATACCTGGCCCTCAACTTTACAGACCAGCAGTTTCCCAAAAAGTCCAGCTCAGCCTTGTACTACAAGCTTTAGATATCACTATAAAAAAGGTGTATTACACTATCAAAAAAGGCAGGAGCGGATTTCTGCATAGCTGACACCAGGTCTCTAGATCAAAAAATGTAATAGCAGAAGCAGTTTCTTTTTTTTGGTGTAGTATGGCTATACAAGAGCTTTTGCCAGTGATAGCAAAATTTCTTTTTTTTCAACTAGCACATCCCTTACCCACACCACAGGACTGGCAAAAGCCCTTGTGGTTCTGTGACCGACTGCTGTGTCCCTCTAGCCCTGGTAACGTCCATGACAAGAAGTCTCCAGAGTGGGCCACGTCCCACGGAATTTGGGGATATCTCCTCACTTGCCATAAGCTAGGTTGAAAGCTACCATTAAAAAAAATACATAAACCCCATTATTATTCTGTCTCAGTTGACCTTCTGCCTCCTGTTTCTCTCCCACAGTCACTGCTCTTAAAATTTTATGTAAGACGACTGTAGCAAAGATGAAGAGGGTAAAGAATCTGATAGCCCATTGTGAACATGGAGATTTCTCTCTGAAGCGTGTCTCCTACAGAATCCACAAGCAATAAGCTGTGACAGTCACTGCCTTCCTGGGCCACTGCCGCATACCTCGGGTGGCATCACAGGGCTCGAGGAACGGTAACTCCTCAGAACATCCAGCCTGGAGTGCCCTATTGCTCTTGGGAAACGGCATTGACAAACACAGCACACAGAAAACAGCTGAGGCACCGACTGGGAAGCCACAAGCACGGACACAGTGCTGCTCACGGAGAGCCACCAGGCCGCCTTTATGAGCCAGGTGCACAATCTGCCCCTCAAATCAAGTACTGCTTCAGGGTCCTCTGTAGCAAGTTAACATGGGCAAGGAGAAAACCTTTGAGCTCAAACATTTGTGGCTGCACTCAGTAGTGCTGTGCCTACAGGAACAGCACACAAGGAGCCTGGCAGCCCCACCACCCCCATCCTTTCTTTAATAGGAACGTGCACAACACGTCCCAGTGATCCCCATCATCTTTGCCGAGGAGTCTCCATAGGACTCTTCCAACCCAACAACTCTACAACTATGGTATGCACAAGCATGACCACCCACACTCAGGATATATGTTGAAAATCTCTTGCATTGAAAAAAATGGTTTTGTTTCCTTCCCCTGCATATTTTAGAGCCTTCTGTGCAACAGTTAACAAGGGACATAAATGATTTTTGAAAACACAACACCATTTATCACTGCCTCTCCAAAGAAAACTACTAAAATGCTAATTGATTTCATAATTTGCATATTTGATTTTTCTTAAAGATGAGATAAAGTAGGCTTAAAAAAAAGCAGAGCTTCAAAAATATTTACAGTGACAAGCAGCACATCATTTCACAAATCACTGCTGTTGCTGTTGGGGCCAGGAAGCAAAGCATCCCGCCTCTCCCAGTCCTGCTCACTGGGCGCCTGTGCCTTGCCACTGGTTGCTGTTGGCCTTACTTAGGGTTAGGGCACGTTTCACGCTTTAGGTGACCCAAGCAGCTGCAGAGACTTCTGTGCACGTCCACTTTGGTTTGTGAGGCTCCACCACTGCTCCAGCTGTGTGGCTTCAGAAGAAAGTGAGAATTGCTCGGGAAGATGGGAGACAGGCTGTCCTTGGCCCACATCCTCCCACACTTGTGCGCACAACAGAGGGCAGGCTGCAGTCCTGGTCTTCTGTAGAGAAGCTACAGACATTCACACCAGGCACTGATAGCCTGAGGCCAGCACCACGCCCGAGGATGAGGACAAACCGCTGCAGCTCAGCCCAGGGTCACTCTGGCCCGTGGTGGCTCAGGGTACATGGGACAGACCCTGCACAGCTGCAGTCACACCTCTTCTTGTCTAACGTAGGACTGGGTAAGGTGGTGACACACACTAGTAATGAATGTAAGCCTCACTGCTAGCTGCTTCCCACAACAGCACATGGAAGGGAGAAGTAACAGGAAAGAAAATCAGTTATCTGCTCGAGGACACTTTTAAAGCAGACTTAGGAGAGAGCTGGTTTGGCTGCGAGCAACAGAGGATGTTAAAAAAAACAAAACAAAACAAAACAGGAGACTCCGTCCTTCACTCTTGCTGCCTTCCTGGCCCAAAAAGAAGAGAAAGAGTCACACAGACGTGAAAGGAAAAGAGGAAAAACTACTTGGTAAGTAGATATACTGTCCCAAAGCTTACTGGGTGGTACACAGAGAGCATTCTGTGCGAGTGTCTACACCTCACGCGGCGTGTTCAGCCAAGAATGCTTCACTCTGATTCATATGCTCTGGTTCAGTGCCCAAATATTGCTATTTAATAAGGTTATTAATTACTGTGTTGTCTAATTTTTGCTGTGCAGGAACTTCTTATAATTGGCTTATTCCTTCAAGATGCTTAATCCTTTAAGTACACTAGCTCATGTGTCAGCGCACACGGTGGGTGTGTGTATCTGTGCACTCACACTCTCTCCGAGTTCTCTTCATTTCTGACATACCTGAGCCCTAAAACCCCACATAAGCCAATATTTACATGTCAAGAAAAAACAAAGTTGCCTTTTTTTTTTTTTGACGATACAACTTCCAGACAGCACCTTGAAAACAATCAAATAACTTACTGACCAGGCTTCCAGACTTTATCAAGCCTCCCACAGTTTCATTTTATGTCTCCTTTTAAATTTAAAGGATGTGCATAGGGGTCTATGTAAAGGAAGGGTGGGAAAAATTTCCCTGCTGGGCTAGTCTTTTCTTAATATTTGTTGAGACATTATTCTCTCTGTCACCTGGTCTCCCCTATAATAAGAAAGCATCTTAGACATTACTGTCAGAGGGAAGGAAGGGACAAGTGAATATTAAAACTATACCCCAAGGAAGATCTTTAAGAAACAAAGAGGAAAGACAGTGGGATAGCGTGTTCGACATTCAGCTCTATCACCAAATTACTTTGGTCTCCTCAATTCAAACACTAACATTCTGCACCTGTTTCTTTGTCCTATCTTTTTCTTGTAGCAGAGGAAAATAGGAAAACAGTCTGACAATCATGCAGAGAATTTGGGTTTCATTAAAAGTTCTTGAGCACAAATAGTCTTGTAGGTACCTGCAGGGAAACCAACAGTAACCACCAACTTGCCACCAATGATTTCTAGGGCAATAGGAAAATGTTCCTTAAATATGATTTCTCTATCATTAAACAGAAGCATTAACCATCTGAGGTCTAACTCCACCTAGAAACAGAACAGGTGGTAGGTGTTCAGTCAGTCACAGGCACGTGGGACGGCAGGGGCTCCAGGAACTCCTCTCCCACCGTTAGTTGCACTGGGACACACAAACATCTGAACCCTCTGCATCAAGTACTGTCTAATCTGTTCTTTAAATCCTCCGCTGAAGGTGAATCCAAGAGCCCCACAGAACCTTTTCCCAGTTCCATTTTCCACCATGTGGTGAAAGTTCCCTTCTTATCCACCCTAAATCTCACTTCCCTATTCCCACTTCTCCCACCCACAGCAGACGCAGAAAACAACTCATTCACTTGTCTTACGACAAGCTCCTAAGAACTGGAAGACCATTATTCTGTTGCATCCTTTACCCTTCAATTATTTCTTTTTCTACTTCAAACACATTTTTTCCAGCTTTCCCTCTTTCGCACTGTTTTCTAAACATTTTATCTTTTTTGTTGCCCTGCTCTAGATTCTCTACAGTTTACCTACATCTCCAAAGGCTCAGGCCAAAACGTGAGATGAGGCACTCCAACAGCAGTCAACCCAGCGCTATGAGGAGGAAAACATCACCTCCCCAGTGTTGTCCAGAAAACGACTGTACACTGCAGAATAAATGTGCCCTTCTGCTATGACAGCACCTTGTTCACTCAAAGTTTGTGATCCACAATAATTCTCAAGATCTTTTCTGCCACACTGCTATCCACACTGATATTCTTTATTCTGTATTTGTACATTTGATTTCTCCCTCTTAAGTGCAGCACTTGGCATTTGTTTTCCCTGAATTTCATTTTGCTGATACCTGGCTCGCCGTTCCAATTTTTCTACATTATTTTGAATTCCGATAATGCCTTCCAAGGTACATCCAACCCCTCTTAGCTCAGTGTCGCCTGCAAATTTTATAACCCTATTCCCCCTTCTACTGCCTAAGTTATTAATGAAACTACTGAATAAAAGTAGGTCCAGGGCAGATCCCTGCAGGACCCCACTTGAAATGCCCTCCCAGAATGACAAAGAGCCATGATAACCATTCTTTGAGCACTATGTGTCCAATCAAAATATCTTGAATTTCAAACTTTACAAAAAGCTGATTTGGAGTATTTGATATGCAAAGGAGCTGGAGGCCAAAGGATAACTCAGTGAATAATTTAAAGCCCAAAAGCAGGTTTGAGGAAAATCGCAATCTGATGGTAGATGATTTGCCAACAGAAAGAGGAAGGAGAAGTCCCAGAATGTGTCAGCAGGTACATTTGCCCGGCAGTGCTGCGAAAGGCCCCCCAACAGGCACCGCATTCTTCTGATCAAACACGTGCACGCACCTCGCGTTGATACAGCAATGAAAAGAACAAAGGCAAAGCAACCACAGTAAACTTCTGCAGACCGTAAGGCAGAGGACAGAGCTTTCCCCAAAGGCACTTCCAGCCATAAGCCCATCACTGAGCTCCTCCCGTCCTTATCAGCCTCGAGTTCATCTCCAAGCCATCGTTCACTGACACAGCCATCCTGTGACAGATACTTGAACATTAAGAGCATTATTTGGCAGGACCTCTACATGAGGATCCCCAAACACACTGAAAATGTGCAAGAATTAACTATCACAGTCCTAAGGAGTAAATCCAATCTCAGCACATTGCCACCAACTCATAGTTCTGTAAGTGGAAGCAGAACTGGGCACCTCAACATAGTAGACTAGTTTGTTATTGTCAACTACAACACAGAATGAGTTCAGCAAGAAGCCCTCTGCCATGGGGGGAGTCCACCCAAGCCACTTATCGACTGTATAAGCAGAACTGAATTTGGTTGCCTTACAACAGGAATAAATTTGTTATTGAATTTACATCTGGAGATTCAGATCAACTGTTGCTGCTATGGGGATGGTCCTGCGAATGGAAACTTTAACGAGTGGCTCACATACTTTGACCTCCTGTGTGATGGTGGCAGAAGCACCAGCACACAGCTCCAGGACAGTAACACCATTAGCTACCACTACTGGAGCTGTACTGGTGATACCAGCAACATACTACCCAAAACAATTAACTGTTCTGTTCGGAGACAAAGCTAACCTAATGCCTTAGCCTCCCTGCTTTTCTGAAAGCTATGCTCTTATTTCACATCTTGAAACTGGATTGCTGTGGCACACCTGCTGATGAGTAACAGGAGCAAGGGAAGCCCGTGGGTTCCACCACGTTTGCACTCTTGTCGCGCAGCATTAGAGCTGAGCTCCTGGTCTCAAAGCCTGTCACAAATCTGGACTTGAAACACAAGGAATTAATAAATAAATGAAAAGGTGGCAGTTTTATGAAGCACACTACCTGCATAAATTTCACCTAGTGCAGCCACTTGTCATTCCAGCACCCCTCGAGACCCCAGTGGCTGATAACTCTTGCATGTCGCTTTGCAACCCATTGTAAAGATGAAATTTTAAGATAAAACCTTCCTTCTTGCTGGCTCCTTCTGTTTTACAGATGCAATCTGAGTAGAGGCTGAAGAGATCCCCTCCCCCACAGCAAAGATAAGGTTACAGAGGGTAGGTCTTAGTAAAGATTTTGCAAGCGGCATGAATTATTAAAGTCCTTTATGATATAATGACAGACATATCAGGTTATTTGTTTATTCTGTGTATAATTCATGACTCTTGGGAGCTAGACAGAAGTAGGATAGATTGTTGCAACTTCTTATTCATTCCAGTAAATCCTCATCACCAGATGGAAGGCTGAACCAGCCCAGAAGACAAACCAGCCACACCTTGCTGTGTGTGGATTTGCACTTTTGCTTGGAGACGGGTGAGCTTTTTTCACAGCCTGCAGAAATAGCAAAGCTGTCACTTGAGTACATCAGGCTAGATGGCTAGAACAAGACAGGCCAGGTACTGTTTCTGTGACATGCCACCAGAACACCGGCATCTAAAGCACATGCACACAGCTTTGTGATGAGATGCTGGGAGTTGCTCCATGCTCCTGCATCATTGCTCAGCAACAGCAGCATCATCCAAGCTGATGTAGGTCTCCTGCAAGACTTTAGGACAGTTTACAACCACCTCCTGGCCATGCAAACAGCAAGACATTGGACAAAACAAACCAGATCTCCTTGCTTGGGTCATTTGTGTAAAGAGTCTGGTGAAGATGTGAGGCAAAACGTGACAGAGGAACGCCACGTCCTGAGGATTGGAATGGCATTTTGAACACATACATTGCAGTCAACTCTCGTTTCTCTAGTGTGCTGTTTAATGGGATAGGAAAAGATGTTACACCACAGTGACAACCAGGAAATGAAGAACTAACTACAGCCCCTGACAAGAAAGAGCTTCCCAACACGGTTTTGTTCACACAAGGTACTCCATCCAAAGATGTTCCTACTGCCAGGAAGAATATTTGTTGAGACATTAAACAGTTGCAGCAAAACACAAACATGACCAAGCTGAAAACGGCACACTGAGTAACTCCTACTAGCCACAGGACACCAGAGGACTGCTTTCAGCATCCACCCTTCCCATTGCAGATTTCAGCTGATCAGGAACAGAAGCAGCACGCAATGATTAACCGGGTCACTAAAACACAAGCTGTATTAAGGAGTCTGATAGAGAACCACTGACTAGTCAGACCTCTGCTGGATGTGTGTCTACAACTTCCCTCCTTACCAAGAAAAGATATAATTAACTTCTGCCACAAAGACCTCCGGCTACAAGAGCTCTTTAGGGGCGTCCATTGCCATTATTCTTCAGCCTCTAACCATGTCAATCCAAGTCTCCTGGGATTTCTGGAGTAGCCTCTCACAGCACTGTATGCAACATTCCTCAGGGGCTTTCTAAGTGTCACTGTCACTAGATGTCTATTGAGTTAAATCCCCCCATCAACAACCCCTCTCCCCACCATCCCCCTACCTGAGAGATTCCTGGCTCCTGAGAGCACGTTGTAATCACTGTTATTATAAAGCACTTAGCAATGCTCACTCATTGCATCTCTCACCAGCCGAACGCCCAGAACCCTGTTATTTCATATTCAGTCGCCTTCATCTGCGGCAGCTCTTCATTGTATTACTCCCTTTCAGCAACGAAAGAAAAAAGGGGTGGGGGTGGAGAGCATTAAAAAAAAAAGAAAAAGGACATTTTATGCCATTACCTTACTACTTTGTGATACACATCTAAATGCTGCCTGCGGGACCTCTCCTGTTGTAAGGTGGCATCCAGACATGCTCTGAGGCAGGGATAGTAGAAGCACAAAGCCCAGTTCAGTTTTGTCCCAGTGCCACTGCACCACTCAGAGCACTCAGCAACAGGAATGACACAGTCAGCTTTCACAGGTCACCTCCTCTCTCCTTCTCCCCATCCAGCTGGGACAAACACTGCTCCCTCCACACGGAAAAGCAAATACATATAACCTTTCCTTCGAAAAGGATACAAGCCTACTGAAATGGAGTTCACTGACCCACACTGGAAATACTCAAAGGGACTGCAGGGTTTGCTATACACGCTCAGGACATTGGCCCATCAGGCTCAGTTTCCCCATCTCCAGCCACAGAGCACTTTTCACACCAGAAGGGATGTGCCTCCTGTCCTGGAGGAGCCTGTGGAAGGAGGATGCTGTGCTGGAGCACTTTGAGGAACGAGGGTGCTGTGCCAAGCACCTTGGGAGTTCCCGCTGCTGCAAGAAAACACCACTCTGCAACAAGCTGTCTTCCCCTCCAAAAGGGAAGGGTCACCAGTGGAGCCTAAACACACGTGTCACCAGATGCCTCAAGCTAATGAGCCAGCAGGGCACCCACGGCCTTGCTTCACAACTCTCACACTGTCCACGTTCCCTCCTCATCGCAACATCACAACTAAGCACAGACAGTACAACAGCCAGCAAACAGCATTTTGAAAGGACCGATCAACATTAAACTGTCAAATCCTCCTCATACGTCTGACAAAAAAAAAATATTTTCAGGAAGGGAGAACTGAGCTACAAAGGTGAGGTGTCTGAAATCCAGACAGACTTTTGGGAGCAGTCAGAACTGCAACTCAACCTCCTGATGCTAAATCTGATGTTTGCCCTTGGAAGACAGCACTCGAACACCAAAGGGGGAAACTTGCACCCCTGTGGACACCCCGAAGCAGGTGCCCTCCCAGCCCTCACATGCAACACACTCATATGTAACTGAAATCTAAGATTACAAGATAATTAACTCCTCTGCTTTTCTAAATGAGTATCGACATTAAAACCAAAAACATATGATATCCAAAAAGACTATGAATATAATGCCTCACCCTCTTTTCTCTGAGAGAAAAAAATCCCGGTCTCTAATGTGGTCCTTTCAATGGGGCCCGTGACATCACCAGCCCTTTTCCATTTAGAATAATGACTTCTTCCACACACCAAGAGATTTGAAATTACCTGTGAAATATATTTCCCTAGGCACAGGCTCAAGAAGCATGTAAATTACCCAGCTTAATGGCCTCTAGAATTTCTCTCTGAGACACACAGAGGGAGTGGGAAAGGTTCAGATGGTATCTCAGGTACCATCTAAGAGGATAAACATCCAAGGGATGGTCAGGAGCTACTGTCCTACAGATCTCCCAGTAACTGGTTCCACCAGTGAGCACTTGCCACAAGGAGGCAACAAGCAGAAGAGATCCAATTCTAAATGAGTGCATCATCAGCACAAAAATGCAATTTTAAAGAGAGCACTTATTGGGACAGGTGCCTGACCGTAATTCTCACAGCACAAGCAGCCAGCATAGGGCTTATGCAGCAGAGAGCACCCATTTAATTTGCAGAAGCCCAGTGCTGAGCACACTAAGCACTCGGCAACAAGCCCTCTCGCTCCCCCCCAACTGCACAAGGGAACAGCACTGCCCAAGGCTTAATGTCCAGGCATTTGCCAAATAATAGTGTCCTTCAGAGAAGCTTTTCATCCACAAGGACATCTCCCAACACCAAAGAAAGGCACACATACTGTCCCTGGAGCCCAAACCCTCTCGGACACGTTTCTGTTCCTGTAGTTGAATCTGATGTCTTGTCAGTATGCAGCAGACGAAACATCCCGAAGCAAAGAGCATGGATTCATTTGGAGGAAGAGAGGAGGAGGAATTACATGATCTGGGTTGCAGTTCCTGCCCCATCACTGACACACTGGAGTTCTCCAAAGCCTGAGTTTCATCAGCAAAATGAGCAACAGGGAAGTGCAAGTGCTGTTACAAAGTGCCTGCAAAAAACAGATGTAAGGAGTGGAAGATGACGAACAGGATAAGACCCTAACACCGCAATGGGGAGGGGTGGGGACGGGGGACAATCCCAAGAGTGCCATGAAAGAATTACTTGTCTCCCCAGGGAACAAGCCTGAGGCACACAAGTTTTGCTCCTAATGCTAGCCAAGAACGACAGGTTGGTCACCTTTTAACATGCAGTGCACAGAAAGCAGGCCAGAAGATCAACTGAGGATAAGAGAACACCTGGAAGATGGGCCTGGCAATGGAAAAATGGGCCAAATTCCTCAGTGTGAATCTCCTTAGAGCAAAGGTGTAAGACAAGGTCTTTGCTGAGACTCTTCCAGAGTGAGAACCTGCCCTCATTTTCAGCCACAAGCATCTTGCTAACCCACATACTCCCAGAAACTATGGCATCACAGTGAGACTAACACAGGAGCAATTTCAGCAATTTCCAAGCTATCTTCCTCACTCACAAGCATGCTACCAAGAGCTGAAGTCTGCCTGGACTCCTCACAGCTATCTGGGTTCAGGATTAACTCTACGTCACTGCCAGTAATGCAAGCACTCTGCTATTCAGAAACTATAGGAGATAAATACTAAACCTGAACATTGTAACACTAGAAAAAAAGTGAGAAGGAACAACATTGTAATTAATACTTGGCCAAGCCAAATGAGGAAGCAAGGTTAGTTTCACGTGGAAAATTAGACTAAAAAAGTACTATATACTTGGAATAGTCCGTGCCTCAGTCATGTCATCTGGACTTCCATGCAACAAACTTCACAAAGTTCAGAACATTTCAACAAGCTGCAGCTCACCCAGTATCGCAAGTTGGCTGCTCTGGTGCGGGAAGAAACAGCACTCTCGCCACCAATTCCACCAGCCCCTGAAGCACCAGACTTTGCACGTAAACCCGTCATCCAACAAGGGGCATACGTTGTTAAGCAGAGAAACTGCAGGTACACGTGTCACTTACGGCCCCAACATGGGCCTCAGGTAATGCTACAGCTGGAGCATCTCTCCCACAGCCAGTCCCTGTTCAGCTCACCTCCACCATGCTGCCATCACTGCAATATTCCTCCCTAAGGACAGGTACCATTTACTAAGCCTTTCATTTCTGCATCTGCTTGGTTTTCTCTGGAAGAAGCTTCACATACAAGAACCCTCCTGCTACCTTGTGGGATCTAATAACCGCAATGGCACAAACACAGCGATAAGTAGATTTAACTAAGAATGGAAGTCAAGTATTATGCAAGCTGCCGTAAAAACACCACATCTTTTTTCCTGGCAAGTGGCAAACCTACTCTTCCACCAGCCAGCTGTGACTCTAGAGAACAGGAGAGGGTCTGGCAGCCACTTCCCGATGAGAAGGCAGCCATGCACTCAGTTGCCTAAGAGTCACCAAATAAGTGACATTTATTAAGTGGCCCTTATAAAATAAAAAAGGCCGCTTTCAGCACTCATAATCGCATTCACAAACTGCATGAACCAGCAATGCTTTCAGCACAAGCTCCACTTGGAGTGGTGTCAAGAGAAGAAAAGCAAGAGAAGCAGATTCCCACACACCAGCGTTGCCATAGGCGATGCTCCACGCCAAGCACCAGCCTCGGGATGCAGCCTCACCTCCGGCTTGGTGATGCTGTGCCTGCTCGAGCAAACACGGCACCAGCAAGGCTGCCAGGCCAGGGCTGTGAGAGGGGGAGAAGGCACGAGCTAGCTCAGCAGCCACAATGGTGAAGTGAGACCCCACATCGAGATGCAGCCGTCAGCCCTTTCGTACCTGGCTGCTCCACCCTCACAGCTGGGCAGGAAGCAGGGGGGAAGCTGAGGTACAAGGTTCCCCTGTGGAAGGAGCCACCTCTCAAGAAAAAGAGCCCCAGCCCTAGCAGGCAGCAGGAGTGAGACAGAGCTGGTTAGATTTTTCTCTAAAGACCAGATCAAAAGAAATAAACCTAGCAAGGAGCAGGTAATGCAGAAGGGTTCAATTGAGCCTTAAGATGATGGGTAAAAAGGCGGTATTGATGTCAGAAATGCCAACACAATATTTTTGTTGCCGGGTCAAACAGGCGGGCAGGTGCTAAATGGGGTTATTTAGAAACAGGGACCGAAGCATGAGCAGACAGTAGATGTGTTAGATGCATTTCTTTTCTCCAGCTCACAATAAAAATCACATCAGAAGCAACCACAACCACCACCACATTTAAAAGTTAAAAGACAAAGGCCTGAAAGTTGTCCCTGGTATAATCTCACAGCATCATTACGTCAGGGATGGATTTGTCCCATTATCTAAAAAAAAAGTTTGTTGTTTCTCAGCTTTTAAACCTACCATAGCTGTAGCAAAGTACATCATGCAAGACTGACAACAGCAAATTATTCTGCATCGTAGCAAAGCCAACGGCAGGTAGCATGGCTTAGTCATGAGCAGTCCCACAGCACACAGCCAAGGAGGGGCATGAACACACCCCTGCCTGTGCACAGAGGAGGCACCTTTTGGGCCAATGCTCTTTTAGCCTGTGCTTTTGGAAGTGCTGTCATTCTGTGGGAGGCAAAATAATGTCATCAGCTTGGTCACCGATCTACAATTATTAAGAATAAATAAAAACCAAGAGCTGCATGAAGAGAAAAATATTGATTTTTTTTCATACTCATGTAACCTACCCTCCTTCCCAGAGCAGGCAGGGGAAGAGAGGAAAGCAGTGTGTCCACAAAGCTACGACGCATGCCTAGCTCACTGTCCTGAAACTCTTCAGCTTGCAGTTCTTGAATAATTAAATGCTGTTATCTTCCACCCTTCCCCTCCNATGCATTACACGCTGCTGCAGAAGGTTTACTTTTACCTGGGCAATGGGCATCCCTCTGCCTGCAGAGGTCGTGGAAACACGAGTCCACACATTATATTATTATTCCCCCCTACCCTCCTGCCCTGATCCCGAGAATGTGACACTACAGTGAACACCTCATACAGACCTCTAATTTATAAGACTACCTCAGACACGAGGAAATAGTACTTTGGCTCCTCCTGGGTCTACTGCGTTCCTTATGGAGCAATAAAAAGATGTTCAGCCACTCACAGCCCAGAACCTGACTCAATCTTCAACACCTGATAAAGCTGAATATTAGGCACTTCACTTGGCTTCAGTCTGTCTCTATTTCGGTGTCGATGTTACAGCTGTCAAAAATCTGCCTGTGAAACCCACCATACGCTAGAAATAGGAACAAGGCACTGCATTCATGACCTTCACTGTACCATGCTGTAGAAAAAGTGTTCACCGGCCACAATAAAGAGATATTATTACATAATACTTAATAGATATGAGAATTCAAATAGAAGAATGTCTCTGATTCAACAGAAATTAAATCGGTGAGAGCTTTATACATTTTTGAAGCGTAAGTGGCTTATACAGGGTTGTCTCTGAAAAAATATTTAGAAATATGCCCCTTGTTTTGTTTTCTTATTTGGAGGATGAATGTGAACTCAGACTCTGGATACTGGACTCTTCTGGACTGAAGAATATTAAGCGCCCACTGGAGAAGAAACAAATCCTGACAGCAAACACACTGGCAGCTTGCAACAAGAGAAAAGTTTCAGGACCCAGCTCCGTTATGAGTCAAAAGGCATCTGTGTTTATAAGGAGAATCATATCCCCATTTGTCACTTCAATGGAGATGGATACAACACTCTTTCCCAATTTCTTCCACCAATTTAACAGTTTAAGGGATAACTTTGTTTGTGCTTGGAAGGCTAAGGAGCTCAGAAGCCCGAAAGCACAAGGGAGGCTGTATTTATCAACAAATTGTGTATGCAGCGGCAGCTACACTGCGTACCTGCACCATCAGGGATTTTTAGCTCCGACGTGGTGTTTCAGGAGGGACTGAGGCAAGCTGCTGCCAGGACTCAGACTCCTATTGCCGTCGCTCTCCCTGTTGGATAACACTGACTCAACGCTCCTGCAGGCCACACATCTTCCAGGTTATCCTGAGCAAACCCCCGGTCCACAGCCACACACTCTCCTCACAGAGTGCCAGCTGACTCCAGAGCCCTCCTAGTGTCCCAGACTGAGGCTGGCTTACAGAAGAATGAGCTTTTTTTAAGGCAGCTCGAGCAGCAAACTCAGCCACAGCAGCCCCCTGCTCTCCCCTCACAGGGATGCTCACAAGGCTTCCAGCCGCCAAATGCCAGACAAGCCTGGTGAATTCTGGCTTCATCCTTCATCCGGTAGAACTCGGATAAGGAAGCCTCACTGAAACACGGGTATACTTCAAAGAAACTACCCCTGCAAATAACATTCCTACAGATGGGAAGCTGCCAGGATCTTGGTCATGAGATTTTCACCCTTCTCTGTCCTTGGGTCTGCACACCCCATCCTTCCCTCCCCTGGAGCACAAGTTGCTTTCTAACACTCCACAGGTTTTTGCTCCAATGCACAGCATGATCTAACTAATTCGCACTTCATTGCTCTGCACACCTCATCATTTGCACATGAAAACAGCAGCCTCTCTCCATCCCTCCACTCGGTGCCTATTTCCTCCTCCTCCATCCCCCACCTCCTGCACCTTCTCAGCAGAACTGTACTACAGAAGCTGCAGAGAAGAGAGGCTCACATTACCAGGACTTCATTGCTTTTACAAAATTTACTAGCGTGCTGTGAAGTCTCATAAATAATTCAAGATAGACAACCTTTGTCAGGTAAATGAACACGCCTTTTGTAATCCATCACTCCCAGTTTTCTATCCCAGTGATACACACACTCACTGTAGGCACAACCCACACCGATTCCCGAATTCCCCAAGTGTCAGCAAGTGACAGGCTGCAGAACAGTTTTGGCACCAGCAGAACCCAAGGAAATCCAGAATTTGCCCAGGGCTTCAGTGGATCCATAACAGACACCCACTAGTGCTAAAGTAGCTCCAGCTGAGTCTGTGGAAAGAGGAGCTCCACTCCCACCCTTCACGGCCAATGAAGAAAGATCACAGTTTGGAGGGCAGGAGACTCATTAAAAATCTCCTTTCTACTGCAAGAACTTCAGGGACTTTTGACACAAACCGGAGCTAGAAATCACACTGCATCCTGTACTTCTTGGGTTTAACTCCACACACTTCACACAGGCATTTGGCTCATTACAGATACGCAAACTCAACTTCTGCTTTGGCAAGTCAGCAAGTGACAGGCTCATCGAGCCCAAGGCTTTATCATCGGAGCTATTGCACTAAATGCTCTATATCCCTATTTAGCACCCAACCTGATTGCTATCAGTAATTACCTCCTCTGGAGTTCTCAGCCTCAACTAGCAGCCGGGGGAGGGGGTCTGATCCTGGCTCCCCCGAAAGGCAGCCTCGCATGGTGCTGGGAGAAGGGGTGCTGTGCAGCAGCTCCTGCGCTGTCCCTGCCAGACCGAGAAGCAGCTTCAGAGGCGGCGGCACGGTAGCCTAATCACAGGCAGAAATAACGACCTTGTGCAGAGTTAATGAATAGATACAGAAACCACAGACCGTGCAACCTTTGTCTGCCCTGACTGCCATTCAGATCCTCGTGGCTCGCCCGGCAGCCCTCTCACCCCTCACAGGCTGATCTGGCTAAATGTCCTGATGGCTCACCATCAGTCAACGGAAGAAACACTTTGCTTTACAGCTGAAGAATTAATCCTTTGCTCTGTGTAAACACCTTTTATTTCTTACGATATTTATGCCCAAAATATAAAGGCTGAGACAGAATCAGAAAGGTTGTAGGGCAACTGTCAAAGTTATGAAGAAAATCCACATTTGTCCTCTGAAAGATCAAATTATTCAGCCTGAAGAAAGCCATGCCAAAAGCTTGTTGATAGAAACCAACTCTCCAGTAACAACAGTTTGTACAAACCCATTCCCCATGCAGCCCTGCAATAATAAACTTGAGGATGAAGGCTAGTTTACAGGAAGAGCTCTAAAACAACAAAGTACCACCAGCACCCCAGAGAAGAAAAAATAATTTTGCTAACAAAACACATTTTGCTTTCAAGACACTCCTGGAAAAGTAAATATCAAAACATTCAGATAGTGTCCTTTCTTGATGAATATTTCACTCAAACACTCCACTTGGTTATGACCTTTTATTTTATTTCATCCCACTTGAGTATTTCATTGGCTGAAAAAGCATTGTCTAAATTGTACAGTTTGTGCACACATACAATGTCACAGCGTGCAGATGCCCCAGCACTCAAGCCCTCAAGAGCCTTTCTGATGGCTTTTGAAGCCAAACACCAGGAAGCTCACTGAAGGATAAATTTGCAGGTTTCCATTTAAACCCTACGTAACCACCTTCAGCTTTTAGGGGGCTGTTGCACACATGTACAACACACACAGAGCTTCTTCACAGCGAAGCTTCTGAACGATGCCTGTCAGACACCAAGCCCAAGCTCATTTCTACCCTCAGGTCTAATGTGCAGAAGCCTTATTGATTTCAGTGGGAACCCACACGCTCTCCCAAAAGAATTTAAATTACAATTTTTCAATGTGTACAGTTGAAAAACTCAAACTCCTGAAAACACAATCTTAAAGGGGATCACAGCAGAGAGGGTTGAGACGTCACAAGGACAGACAAGAAGATGGTAATGCCCTGCTCTCTGATGCCTGTCCCTTCCCAATGCAAGATCTGAGCAGGAAGCATTCAGAAACAGCAACAGGAAGGGACAATTTTTTTTAAAATGCCAAATAAATACTGCAAATAGCTTTTAAAAACCATTTGGTCCTCTTCCTGGGGCTGTTCTTTTACCTCTGGGCAGTTCAGGGTGCCGCTGCGCACGCCAAAGTGGGTTCTGCCACTGACGCACAGCCCGTACCCGTGTCTCCACTGGGTACCAGTTCTTGTGAAGGCTGCTTAGCCCTCAGAGATGGAGCCACGTTATCCGTCAGTCAGTCACTGCAGCACACTGCCCTCCCAGGCAGCTGTCTCTCTGCTCAGCCGAGTGTAGCACGGCCATCTCCCCACTTCTGCTCTGCTCCTTTCCAGACAAGTTCCCTTCCCAAGCATCAAAACCATAATTGGAAGAGATTTTCTGACTGCACAGCGGGTGGGCAGTAGAACAAGAGAAGGATTTTCCTCTGCATGGCATCTCACAAACCCCAAAATATCCACTCCTAATAGAGTTATTTATTTCAAGCCCTGGTAGCCCAGATGTGCCATCACTACCAGCATCATTAACCTCACTTGGGGTGAAATAACACAAGCACAAATCAAAACCTGCTAAAAGGAAGCAATTAATTTGGTAGAGGCAGCCTCAAGCCCACCTTCCAGTGGTGATGGGCACCTATTAGGCCTTATAGCTCTCAGCAGGAGCCTTCGCCACTCACCATCCAACAGGAACCCTGGAAACACCTCCAGCTTGCTGCCCAGAAGTACTGTCTGCATCTGACAAGTGCTAAATCTCAAGCCAGAGAGGCAGGACTGGACGCTGGTCCCCAGGCTGGCGCTTTCCCCTGCAGACATCCCCTTCTCCTCTGGCTGGCAGGTCGGAGATGCCCTGCAGAGCTGCGATGGAGCCAAGCCTCGCCAGCGGACACGCAGCAATTCTGCTCACACCTGCTTCCTCACAAGAAGCAAATGGCTCGCCACTCTCTAGCAGATGGTAATTTTCTTTCAAGTCCAAGTGACAAAAAGCTTTTCTGCACAGTGAGGAGGGGGCTTGGTACACTCGTGGCCGGCAGCACTGGCAGCCACATTCTCCAGCACTCACACGCACAAAATCCCCGCTAACAGCAGGCAACAGCATTACAGGTGCAGGGCTCCCCTGATTGACCAGGCTTTCAATCACCTAATACCAAATCTCTCAGAAATTCAAGCAGAGGTTGTTACTGTGCTGCAACAGGAATCCCTCTGCATGCTATTAAAAAAAAAAAAGTAAATTAACTGCAACAAACAGCCTGTCTTTCCACAGCCATTAATCCCGTTGACCACACAGATGCACATTCTTGTACGTGACCATTCCTAAAAGGAGCCTTTGACAGTCAGTGGACATCACCTAACATGACCGGCCTGATGGGTTTGTTCCAATCTGGGATTTTGCTTTTTAAATCTCAATGAGAAATTCCCCTTTGGACAACTGGCTGAGCCGAGCCTTCCTTAGCTCAGCATAAGATGATTAAAACCATGCTACCCGGGAGGACAGAGATAATGTGGAACACCAGCGATTTACCAGGGACGGAACCAAGAATCAACACACAGAACCACTGATTATAATTAATAAATTGTAGCCAAAAATAATAACAATAAAATTCATTATTTTATTCTTCCCCCCCCTTAGGCAAAGTACCCTAATCATTCAGACTGTCAGAGTGAAACTGTTCCATTATTTTATTCTTAAGCAGCCTCGTTAAGAGTCCTGTAGTGAAAGATGACTTAAGTGATTTACAGATAAAACCTCCAAAGACAAACAAGGTTTCTAATCAATGCTCTGAATGATTCACTGTTGTTACAAGGGTGCATTGTCCAAAGTAGGAGAAAATTGGCTCTTAACAGGAAGAATTTAGCAGCCCATCTCATCAGCTCAACTCAGCTTCTGACCGATAAACCTTCCACAAAGATTTAAGTTATATCCAGAGTCTCAAAAACAAGAAGGGTGCAGGCAGGGAACTACTCAGGGGAGAAGAGTCATTTCAGGAGTGCTGCTGAAGCCTTGATGCCAACTGCCATTGCACTCTTTGCTCCTTCCTAAGACGCAACCATGGCAGCCCCGGGGCAGAGCTTGCACAGCATTCCAGCCCACACCTTACAGCATTAACCTACTGCCCACCGGTTGTGCATCATCATCAAATATCCATTCGTGACTCTTCTTTTCTCTGGGTTCACAAAGCAGGTCATCAGGGGAATAAAAGGAGCAAGAAGATTCCAGGTCACGCTGAGGGCTTGCATCCCTTCTGTGTCTCTTCTCCAGATGCAGCCAGACAGGATTGCTTCCCACACAGAATTTGTGGCCTTCTCAGGACTGTTCCTTCATATTTGCAAGAAATTACGAATCTTTGCCAGTGAGTTCAGTTTTTACTCATCTTTGCCTCTCTCAGTACAGGATCAGGCCCACTCTGATACAATCACTGATAAGAGAGCACTGAGCTAACAAAATTTATCCTAGCAAACCCACCAAATTATCTGGAATAAAATTGCCTTGGCTAATAAACTGCCAGCTTTTTCAACAATATAAATAATAATCAGTCTGGGTGAGGGGAAGGCCAATGCATTATTTACAAATTATACGCCTCTCTTAAGTATGTCTCTCTTAATATAAGAGCCTTCTTGTAAAACTTCTGTCAGTTAGAAAGAAATCACAGTTCTGACTTGTAAACTGGTACCCAGAAAAGATTTATTCTATAATATGATCTGCGTTCCAAATTTAAGAGGAGAAAGCAACAACTTACAACCCCTGAAAAGCTGCTGAAATATCAAAAACATCCTACAAACTTTATCTGTGCTTCAGCACGTACATAATCCCCTTTACTTGTACAGGGATTCTCATGGAAGTAAAGATTATTCATGAGAGAGCAATGCTGGATCAGGCCATAAGGCTGTGGTACTTGGAGAAGAACCGGCACGTTCCCTTCCCTCTCCTCCCCCTGTAGACAGACATTTCTCAGGGTCTTATTCTGAAGAATTTCTGTATTTACGTGACAGCAAGAATAGGGAACCCATCAGCTCCCAAAGGTTAAAGATTTTCAGAAATACGAATACAAGACCCAGAAGAATTCAAGAAGAATCAGTTTGAATGGGAGGTATTTCTGAACAAACAAGGAGCACTAACAACCATGCCTTCGGTGAAGTCAGATATGAACACGGTAAGCCCCAGCTCTCCCAAATAAACAACACCGTTTCTTCTGCCGATAAGCCTTCTTTTCAGAAGGCCTGACTACATGCCGGTAAAAATGTACTTTGAGATCAAAGACGTTAATCTAAACGGCTTTCAAAAATACTTCCTATGACATATATATATGTAATGTATTTCTATTCTTAAGCAAATCAAAAATGACAAGGAAATTGTGACATAAAGCAGTGCACATCCACTGGGGCAGCACAAAGTTAAGGGCAACGTTGCTATTATTAACTCGATGTCATTGAAATCTTTCCCCCACCTTCAGAAACACAGACTGTAAGGACACGGTGTCAGCCTTTACTTTGAATTGTCTGGATTTTTTTTTTTTCCTCAGTTTCGTGTCAACAAACCTCAGCATTTCATAACAGAGATGACAGCCTCTTAAAATACATCTCGGCAAGATTTTGCATGGATGTGCGGAGGGCGACAGGGCTTCAGAGTTATCACAGTATGCAAGAGAGCTGAATGCGTTAGCAAATATTCCCAAATATTAACTTCCCAAACGCTCACTTTCTTGCAGAAAAAAAAATAAATCTATTTATATCCTTCCTGCAGCGACTCTCCAGTCCCCCACCCCCTCACCCAAAGGAGCTGCTTTCCGACTTTCTCTTTCTACACATTCCATCCCTTTGCGGGCGGTCCAGAGGGAGACAGCCGGCTCGGGCAGCCTGCGGAACTATCCAGCTGGTGTTAGCTGATGCTCAAACTCCGGTGGGTACGGCCGGCTGCGGGGACCGTATTGTGTGCTTCAAACCGGGATGGAGCGCGGAGGGGAGGGGGGGAAAGTCCTTTTTGTCTTTCCCCCCTCTCGCCACATTAACGCTCCGATAGCCACCCTGCCCGCCGGCACCCGCCGGGGAAGTTTGTGCTTTCCAGCAACTTTGGGGCCGTTCCTCGCCCCGCCGCTCCGGCGGCCAGCAGGGAGCGGGCGGAGACCCCCGTCCCCGACCCCAGCCCGGCGGCGCGCCAGCCGCAAGCACCGGCAGCGCTCGCCGCGGCCCCACCGCTGCCGCTCCCCCGCGCAGGCCCCGGGGCGGCCCCGCGATGCGCCACCGCGCCGGGAGGTGATGGAGGGGTCCCGGCCGGGGCGGCGGCACTTACGTGTGCTGCTGGGGGAAGCTGTAGCCGTGGGCGGCGGGGGAGGCGAGGAGCAGCAGCAGGGCCAGGTGGCCGCAGAGCGCCGGGGCGACGGGCGCCGCGCTGCCGGTCGGAGCCGCCATCGCCATGTTTCCATTAACGGCGCGGCGGGGAAGGGGCAGAGGCGGCGGCCCCGCGGGGCGGCTCCCCCCGCCGCCACTCGTGCGATGAGCGCGGCAGTCCTCGNCCCGCTTCCCCCCCCCGCGGTCTGTCCCCCGTCTCCGCGGGGGGCAAGGGCAGGCGCTCTCCGGGCAGTGCCGGGGCGGCGGGGCTCCCCCACCCCGCCCCACGAGGGACCTCGTGGGCTCCTTCCCGTCTCCCACGCGGGTGATGCCCCCCGCGGATCTGTCACTGCCATCCTGGCAAGGCACCGCGTTCTTCTTCGGGGCCACCTCCCGGAGACAGATCAGCATAGAGGAATCTCCAGTTATGTTAAATAATAATAACATCAGCTATGATTGGGTTTTTTTTAAGCACACTGTGGCTTTGGGGAGCGTTTGTGTGACAAGAGGGCCAGTGAAAACCTCAAACTAACAGAGCTGATACACAGCCCAAAGTCACTGGGCTTTCTAAGCCAGACTTCTCAAGGCCTCGGCTTTGCAACGCTGTCTTCTGGGTAGCTGCAGAATAATTTCATCTTCTCTAAATCCAGACTCAGGCTGCTTGGCTTCATTGAAACCGACTGCTGGCGAGTCACCGGACAGATGGCAAAGGCAGAGGGAGGAATGCTGTCCACACTCTCCCATTCCCTCCCCAGTTAGCCTAAACCTGGACAATCACAGGCCAGGCAATTCGTAGCTAGTGTCATTTTGCCCTCTAACTTCACAAAAGGTGTAATGTTGGCAAGATTGCCTGTATCTGGACAGACCTCGTGAAGAAGAGCCTCACAAACTTCACATCAGCCCTTTAGGCAAAGCTTTAGGCAAAGGCTCCTCGGTGCTGGCCACCAGAACAGCAGGACAGGAGCCCCAGGCAGTTTGATCCCAGCACAGGGGTTTAAGAGCCTCGCAGCTTGGGAAAGGTGTCGGATTAGGATGGGGAGAGGTTGCTTCTCTGAAGCACTCCATGCCCTGGTTTGTAGGAAGGGGTTTTCTTCCACTGATGGATGGAATTGCCTCCATCCTTTGTTTCTGATGAGATAAAAAAATATTTTGGAGTGTCACAGACCCAGGCTCAGACTCCTGCAAGCACCAAGAGTGCTGCCTAAACTCATGTGGTCACTTCCAGACACACCATTAATTTCATGCAGTGAGGAACACTGATAAACAGAAACGATGAGGATTTGATGCACTGACTCCAGCTCGAGCTGGTACAGAGAGACAATTCTTTTTTTAATGAGGTAGGGAAACACTATCGTTTTCCCAACTCAAGCTGGAGGTCAGCAGTAAAACCTACACTTGAATACAGAAAATCAGACTTGCAAAAACATCACACTGACCTGATGTGTTCAACACAGAGACAGATATGCAGAATAACTTCATGCTTCAATAAAATATTAAGAAATCCATCAGTATCCCCTCTGTAGCTCCTGTACCATTCACAGACTATGACTATTCTTCCACACCCTTCAGGACATGGTCTGGTTTTGCATCCTGTATTTCAGCTGCACCCTACCACATGTAGTTTAAGCCAGGTTTGCATGGTCTGTTACAGTCAAAATCACAGTTACTGACCTGTCATATAAAAGTTTCCAATTTACAACATCCAAGTGTGTTTCAGCAGTAAGTGGATAATCTCTAGTGTATACACGGAAACAGAGCGACAATACAATATACAGCTTGTCCATTGCTGGCAGAGTTGGCAGCAGGTAGTAAACACTCTTCATTGTGTAGAATTTGGCTTTCCAAACTCGTGAAAGACAAATTCTGTTGTCTGTTACATTCATACTTTCTTTCCCAGAGGACCTGGGTTAGCATCTGCCTTTAACTCGAGATATGGACCCAGAGGGCTCAGATTCCAGGTTCCAATTCTAACAGGATACCCAGGGTCTATAAGGCAACATTCCAATTGCCAGATATCATTTATAATACAGGGTTTTTCTCCATTATGCAATCTGATCCTCTGTCCTGTAAGGAAAGCTCAGGGACACAACTGTGTATTGCCATGGCTATCAGCAGCTTTTCCAAATGTCTGGCATCCAGCAGCTGGCTGCTCTACAATTGCAAATGCGTCGCATGTCTGCAGCAGCCCCAACACTGGGTGCTCCAGCCTGTTGTGCTTGAACTGTGCACATGTACAGAGCAACGCTCTACTGCAGGTGTGGTAACCCGGCACATTCAGAACAGTGTGGGTGATTTATTTCTTTGAGACATGGCTATCCAAAATCCTTACAATTGTTTTGTTTTAATCCAGATATCAATATCCTTCAGAGAAAAATTTGACCTTGTAGTCTTACAGTAGGAGTGGACCTCTAGATGTCAAGTAATTACTTTCAAATGTTGCTGTTTGGGTTTGTTAGCAGTAAAGCCTTGCCTGATACTCCCTGTTTCTAAAGAACAGTCCTGCAGATTGACATTTTGTTTTGGTTTTGTCACAGTTCTTTTTCTTTGTTGTTTCACATGCTTTTGACTATGTTGCACTTGTTGCTGTGATCTCTGCAGTACATACATGGGTAGGCTGGTTAGTAGCAAGCCACTTGGAAACAGTCTAAAATGTAGAGGGACAAAATAAGGGAATTAGCCAAGATACATGTCAGGAAGAAGTGTTGATTCACACCGGTGGGCTGCTAGATTAACCCTATCATCTCACAGCCAAAGCCCATTTCTAAGGTCACAAATGTGTATTAATTTATCAGGGGGCTCCTTTCACTACCACCCTTAAAAATGCCATAACTTTATTTTCCAAGCTGTCCATAGGAGAGAGAAACATTCAGGACCTGCCTAAAACAGTGTATTATAAAGACTTTATGCCAACAATTTTCAAAATCAGCTCTGCCCTAAAAGGGGAAGCAAATCAGTGGAGTCATCTTCTACCTGATACTCTGTTGAGGATAACAGGAAAGACAGCATTGCTACATCCATCATCCTCCACATTTTCTGCATCAGAGACTGCTACACTGTGGCCTCTCTGAAACACTGTCCAGCCTGCGGCATCCAGCACCACCGAGGCACAGAAAAGTGGGCTTGAACGCAGAGTTCAAGCCATAACCTCCAGAGCAGCTTTTAATACATCAGTGTAGGATCTCAGAGCAAGTGTAGATCAGACTCAGGTTGCAGTGAAGGCACTGTCATCCATACAGGACCCTGTGAAATCAGCACAATAGCTGAAATACTGACAGGGTTGCAGCGAAACAGGCAGCACCACTGCTGTTCTCCCACGACTGTTAGTGGAGAAGCCATGTAGGAGGAGGCTGTCTAAGCTGTTCTTATGGCTGATTTATTTGCAAATGCAGGTGAATGTTAGAGAAGGTGTGAGTTTAACTCTTCCCTGACTGATCATTTCACAGGAAAAATGTGAGCCTTAGCAGTCAATAACTGCTGCATGGACATGGTTCTTTCCTTCCTCTTTCAAGTAAACCCAGTTCAGCCTTGCTCTGCCTGTGCTTTCATGCGGTACGTTGATGAGAAGGGAGAGTCAAACACACCATCCTCACAAAGCACATCACCTTTGTGCAGACCAAGTGACTCTGAGAGGAACTAGACAGCAAGGCTACTCCTTTCCTTCTCTTAGCAACATACAGTGAAACACCACCGCTGACCTATTTCTGATGGGCAGATGTAGGGGAGATTCCCACACGCCTAGGGGAAGCACAGCTCTGCACAGGATCCCCCTGGAAGCGTCTTCAGACACAGGCTTCAACTTCAGGCAGATTGGCACAAGCTTGGAACGTGAAAGGTAGTTCAGCAGAACAAATGTATCAGTTTAAACCTGAAGCACTTTCATGGAATTAGTCCAGATCCACACTTGTGTAATTGCTAGCACAGTTTTACTCCCCATGGCCAAACACTCACCTGTAACTGGAGCCAACTGTACCTACAGTCTTGACAAATCAGTTGTTGAGTGAGAGGTTAGACAATGTTGTCGACATACCATTTAAGGGAGACAAATAAGGGGAAGAGGCAATTAAGAGTGAGCAAACAATAATAGCTAATACACATCCTGACTTCAGAGGTTTGTTCTTATTCAGGGTTCTTAAACCCAAGCTCCTCAGCTAACAGTGTATAGGGCTGCTTGGTGCCAGATGTTAGTGTTTCAGAAAGAGGAGAAAAGGATGCACCTAATATTGATAAAAACTTACTAAGTAACTGTTGCACTTACCACAAGTCATGGAAAGCCACATTGTGTTTCAGAGCTCAGGGAGAAAGGAAACAGCATCATGGATGTTTGCAGAGTTTCTGATCTGGAGCAAATAAGAACCTGCAAGTAAGAGCACAGAGGTACCCTGAGGATACCACCGCAGATGGGAAAGAGAAACAGCACAGGGACGAGACAAAAGCTGTTCCAAAACCTCCTCCCATTTGTCTCCAATGGGCACATACCTGCATGTTTCAGGGGCTACTCTGGCCTTACATCACAGAGCCCTTGGTGTGTACTTTTAGAGAAGCATACAGGTTCTTTGCCCAGACTGATGCCATGCCAAACCAGAGGCCTGGTCTGAGTCCACAACTGGAACTGATTCCTTCCACGCTATCATTTTGTGCTGTGTATGTTATTGCTAGCCTATGAAGTACATACACTCCATCTCAAACTGGCAAGTCTCAAGATCTTTCTGGGTGACATTCATATTCATTTGCACTTTGGGCAGGACTGGAAGCCTACTCTGGAAGTGTCGTTGGGATTTGCCTGTTGACTTGACAATTTTTTTTTTTTCCTTTCAGTACAGGGATGCAAAGCTCTATCTATTGCTGTAAACACCTAGCCTCATTGCCAAAGGGCTGATGGGCCAGTATGTAAAATTGGGTATACTCCCACCATTGCTTTGGAGGTAGCTGGGACAGCTGAAGACAGGGTTTTCCTCCAGCTTTTCTCTGTACCTGTGCTCAAAGAACAGATCTGGCGTGGCAAAAAAAAAAAAAAAGGGGGGGGAAGAGCATTCAGTCAGTCAGCTTAGCTCCAGTCCAAGTCATCTGCCATTGAATCATTTATCATTGGGATTTAAACAATATTTCTGCATGATGTGAGAGTGAAACAGCTGAGGTCAGCATCGTATCAAGTCACAGAGCATTGCACTCAGTTACCTAATGTAGTCATGACTCGCTATTGCTTTAATTTAAAACACAGTTACTTCACAACAGCAATCAGCACGCGTTACAGAGTTCAGTACAGGAGATACTCAACCTTGACCCATATCTAACATGGAGATGGGTTTTTTTCGTTTAGTTGGACAATGATTTAGGATTGCTGTCTTGTTAAGTGCTTCTACCGTGCTCAACACAGCGACTAATATTGTCCCCCCAGCACTTTACAGTTGTTAATGTATATATTCTGTGAAGGAATAGATACTTGTTGTATTCCCATCCTGCAGGTGAGCACCCAAGAAACAAAGGAGCTGAGTGACACACCCAAGGACACACCGGAAGTCTGTGACAGAGGAGAAGGGAATCCCAGTTTCCTAAAAACAGCCCTAAAAAA
This sequence comes from Syrrhaptes paradoxus, assembly GCA_013400615.1. Taxonomy (NCBI): domain Eukaryota; kingdom Metazoa; phylum Chordata; class Aves; order Pterocliformes; family Pteroclidae; genus Syrrhaptes; species Syrrhaptes paradoxus. The sequence continues at coordinate 14,246 of VZTO01016343.1, read as the reverse complement.
CTGCCAGTTCCTCAGAGCCTTGCTCTGTGATTGGGGCCTGTAAGTGCTTCTACCAAATAAATAGATTTTCCTTATTATTAAATTCAGAAGACAATCTAAAGGTGATTTGATTAGATCACATAAGTACCTTTATCATAAGAACACAGGGGTTTTTAAAGGGCTTCTTAATCTAGTGGAAAAAGACATATTACAAGAACCAGTGGCTGGAATTTAAAGCCAGAAAATTCAAATTAGAAACAAGGTGCAGAATTGAGGGTTTTCTAACTGTAAGGATGATTTAATACTGGAAAGACTATCTATGAATTTATTTGCCTTTTCAATTCCTCACATTAAAAGTAGATGTCTCTCTGGAAGATACAATTTTATCAAACACAAGTTACTGGGCTCAATACAGGGGTAACAGGATGAAATGTCTGGTCTTTGCTAAGCAGGAGGTCAGATTGGATCATCTAATCGCCCTTTACAATCTTAAATTCTATGAATCTATGAATAGTAATGACCATCATTGTACGTTACAGTTTGTAAAATAGCAAAGAGTGTGCTGCAACAGAGCTGGGAGACACAATAAACTACATTATAAAAAAAAGCACTTTGCTCTGGAACTAAACATGTGAGTGGTAATTATTAAAACTTCATCCACATGTTTCAAAATGTTTCCCCAAAACAATAGTTTAATTAGGCTTCAATTATAGGGAAAAAAAATAATCCATTAATCAAATAGGTACTACTGCATCCAGAACAGCATTGCCAGCATTCCTGCATAGTGTTCAAATGCCCAATTGATATAGAAATAGCTGCTGATGTGCAGGAATTATACATGGGCAATCCATAAAGGAGGGCTCTTCTACAAAAGGTTTTACAGGCCTGAGCCTGGGATTCCTCTATTACATTTGAGCAGCTATAAAAACTTTTGTGCTAGATCATAACATTCTGTAGTTGTGAATATAACAGATTTTATAGAAAATCTTGTTTAGAAATGTCTCAGTGAGTTTTTCAAATAAAGACACTATCACTGCTTTGTGCTGCTTTGCCTATAAACCAAAATTCCGTTATTGTCATGTTACAGTCTGAATCTTTAACTTCCACATCAGTTTAAAGACTCACCCAGAAATCAAGACTAGTGTGTCCTCGCTTGTGGTCACAAATGGGATTTGTCAGATAAGGGTCTGAATAAAATCCATGGAAGGGATCTGTTGGGCCTCCTGTTTGTGTATTTGCCTAACATTCATCTCCACATCACAGCGTCTGAGCATCTCGCAGTCTTTAACAGATTTATCTTCACACCACTTCTGAGACAAGAAGTGTAATTCCCACGTTACAGTTAGGAAACTGAGATATGGGGCGCACAAAGTGATTTTCCTAACACCAAACTAGACATTTGTAGCACAGCAGGGGGCTGAATGAAGGTCTTCCAATTCTGAAGAGGTGTGCCTCGTATTCTAGATTGTCTTCCCCCTTCTGTATTTGGCTTGAATGCAAACGATAGAAAGAAAATTTTCCCTAGAAAGTGCTGCCTTTTTGAGTGGAGCAGGGAGTGGAGGTAAGAGCCATATTATGCTTCGGGAGCTTCTGAAAATCTCTACCAACATCCTTCTTAAGAATTTCAGTCATTGATTTTGTGTGCAAATTTTGGAAGGAAACACACATCCAGACACACACACACAGAGAAGTCCTTCTCTTGGAACAAGAGCTAAAACTATAAAAGCAAGAAAATGTGGAAAGCAGGCCTGCAGCGGTATGGGTTGATATTCTGTCTTTAAATCATTCTGGCACTTGTTTTTTTCCCCTCGAGGTGGAAGTGGTAAGCATCAAGGCAGAACTGCAGTGGCCCTAAATCAGAACATGCCTCTGTTTCTGGGTTTACAAGGCAGACTCTTTGCATTCCCAAGCAGAGGTCTTGGTGGTTCTCTACAGTGCTACAAAGTCAGTTTCTGCACAGCCCTTCTCTCTGTACAGCTTGCTTGCTTTCTCACCGTGCATATTTTAGTACCCTTGACATATTCTGATATGACCATTGCCTTATTTTCTGGCCACGTACAGGTGGCCCCTAAACACCTAGTATTTGAAGGTCCGAATCTATTGTACTACTTATTCTGGAGAAGTGAAAACTGTATAATCCTCCTTATTTTATGACAAACTTTGGGAATTCTTTGCTATTTTAAGAGACTTTTTTATTCCTCTTTTTTCCTCTGAATTTGTTTCCTATCCCTCTGCATCCTCCCTCCCATTACTTATCTTTCCTTCCTTTTTCTTACCTATTCTATTGAGCACTTTAGTCCGAAGGTGAGGCGACAGAGCTGTCTTCCCTCAAATCCTCTGGATCTTGCCCTCAGTCTCCCTGGCTCTACCAAGCCAGATTCTCTCTCCTTTTTTCTCTCTCCTCTTTTCCCTCTCCTCCCCAGTGTTACATCTCTCCACTTCTCTCTGTTCCTACATCTGAAGTACTTCTTTAAAGCAAGAGTCTCTGTCTTCTTGTGTCATTTTGATCTTCTCAGTGCTACCGATGAGGGTATTCCAAAATGACAGAAATATCTCTCTGGCCTGTTCCTCCCAGTTAGCGTTACAGCAAAAGCAGGCAGCTACAGCAAACACTGAAAAATCAAAAAGAGAAGGGTATGTTCAAGGGGCAGCCCACTTCCAAGCTAAAGGATGGTGAATCACAGTGTGTGCAGCTCACTGGGCAGCAACAACATATTGTCATGATGTTGTATGTGAATATTCCATGGTGAACAGAGAAAACCAGCCAGGTCACCTCTGAAGCACCCCTTATAAGATGGACTAAACAAGGAGCCCACAGAGAGGTGCTTCCCAGAACGTGTGTCCTCCCAAGGAGACTCTGGAGATTATTACAGCTGGAGGAGATGCACTGCACGCGTCTCTAGTGCAATTGCATGTGTCTCCCAAGGTTAATTCTTCTACGAGCTGTGGGTGGCTGTGGCATTTTTCCAGAAGACAGACATCTGCCACAGCTCTCTGAATTATGACCAAGGTGGATCACGATTCATGCGTGCCAACAGGCTTAATGCAGCGAGGGCTTGGCCAGGGCTGAAGTGTCAAGTGAAGCAAAAAGACCAGCGAGGACAGCGGTGGGTCAAACCCTTCCCAGTCTGTGGGTCTAAGAGGGGCATAAAAGGGACATGAAAAGATAAAGCCAAATATAGGTTAGTGACACACAATGGGGAATGCATTCTGTGTTTAACCATCCCAGCCACTTCTCTTGACCCCTAAACACATTCCAGCTTTCACCAGGTATCACCTTATTGCTGCAAGCAAAGCACACAAGAGGCAATACGTACTGAAAAACAAACACAGCCCAATCATGCCTTCCCTGCACAGTGCCCACACTACCCACAACCACGCCGTATCGCAGTCTATGCATCAAATTGACGGGTGTGCTTGCATGCTGGACACAGGCACAATTAAGTAACGGTGCTAGCAATGAAAGTAAAGGTCACAGCTGAAAAAAATTTGGAACAACAAATAAGCATTCAGGTGAGACTATATTTACTACTTTCCTTTAAATAGCTAATTATTTTATTTCTTGAAATTGCCCACCTTGACAAAACAGCTCCTGCCACTTCCCGGCAGAAGTAACCACTTGTTTTACAGTCCTTGAAGTTTGCCAGACTCATAGTTTAGTGAAGGCTGCACGGTTTTCTATTCTGGTGGCAATCTTTTTTGCAGAATCCAGACCCTCTTTCTGTGCCATGTGCCAAATCATTCCTGCAATGGGGCAGAAATATCCTGTCCTACCTGGAGTTCAGGAAAGCAGAGCAGAGTTTTCGGTGGGATTGACATATTTTTGCCTTCAAACCAGCCTGAGCTCCCTTTAGCATATAGCACAATAGGGGGGAGAAAAGCAGGATTTGAAAGAGAGCAAGGATCTCAATGTCCATTCTGTCCTCAGTCCTGCAGAGGAGGAACTGCAGGAGATACTCCAGATAGGTGCAGAATGGGAGTAGGCTCTGGCAGTGTTGTTTTAGGAAGAAAGGGTGCAGCAGTTCTGCTGTGATATTTTCTCTACACTAGGCTATGAGAGATAATAGGTCTCATGGTTAAGCTAAGATTGTCAGGAGACCTTATTTCTAGCCCTAATTATATCAGAAATTATCTGTATTTCCTTAGGCAAATCCCTTGGTTACATAGTGCCACAATTTTCCAGCCAGTAAAATATTTAGACAGCTCTGAAGTGCTGAGAAACACAGATGAAAAACATTACTGTCATCACATGGCAGGATTCACTCAAAGATTCATGCACACAAAACTTCTGACCGAACTTGATGGACGAAGTTTGCAATGCTTTGTTACATTCTGGATTGCCTCTTTATTAGTTCAACAACAATATCTGTGAACACTCAATTTTAAAAGCCCCGTGATACTTTCTGTTGGTATTGGCTTACAGGTTCTCAAGTCTATCTAAGTTTGTACGTATGTTTATCACAAAATGAAAATCAATAAGGAGGGCTTTAAAAAAATGGCACTATTATATGCTTAGATAGAAGGGTAAGGAATCCTGTGCCCCTGTACTGCTTTTAAAACTACCTGACAATAAGGTCTCGTCTTTGCCATAGAAATCGAGCTGTTCTGTAGGTACGTTCTTTGGGCTACACAGGGTGAATCTGTTTCCCCAATCAGCCCTCACTCCAGGTCTGTTTGCTGACTCTGGCTACCATCACACTGTTACAAAGAAAAGAAGTATCCAGATATCAACATGATTCAGGGGCCTGGGAGACCGCCAGGGAGAAAAAGTGTATTTTCTGAATCAGTTCCCCATGAAATCACTGGAACTAGCATTGTCCTGGGGGATAATAGAATGGGTCATTAGGTGCCTTAAAAAGTTCACATTGGATTTTGAAGCCACCCTGCAAGATGAAAAATCACTAGTTTAGGCAAATAAATAAAAGTCAGTGAATCCTCTTTAAGCTGTGAACACAGGGGCAAAAGGGTTGTAAGAAGAAAGAGATTCCATTTTTCACAAATGGTATGCTTTAAAACTCACCCCCCTTCCATCTCAAATCTTTCTTTCTCTTCCCTGGTGATTTAATCACATAAGATACTCTAAATCAAATTGCTTCCTTTTCTCCTCATGTATGAGTTAGCTCTTAATTAGGCTACTGGGCAAAAATGAAATGCATCCTATTAATAGCTTGGGATATCCTTTGTGTTAATGTAAAGGTTAAAACGTATCTTTTCAGCATTTCAGGAGTGCGATTCCGCTCTCACAGACAGATGCTTTACCTATTGCTGAATTCAGTGGAATTCATTCTGATTTACGTGCACATAAATGAAAGCGTAATCAGGCCCACGGTGTTTAAATTTTCTGTTTCTAGCTTCTGTTCAGATAAGAGAAGTGGATATATGGGACAATGTCATTTGGTCTTGATTATTTTCATTCTGTGCTTCCCATATGTACATCACAGGGTATAATCTAACATGTATATTCAGGTGAATCTCAAACCTGTCAGAAGGACTCAGTGTATATACGGTAGTAACTGGACATTCCCCTGAGATACTGCTCCATTGTGATAAACAGCCACTCCTCCACGACAGGAGGAATTAACATCATTGTGCCATGACAGCACCAAGTGATGTGGTGACATTACATTGTGTTGTGATGGTACCTCCTCACCAGGAGAAGCCGCCCTGTCATGCACTCATCACCAGTCAGAGGAACGGAGCTTGCTGCAGCTTCCAGTCGACATCACGGCTGGGTCAGCTGGCTTAGCTGTGCACGGTCTGGATGAAACCCCTGGCACACAGCTGAGGCGGATGTGGAACTGATGGGAGCAGACTCGGTCAGAGCCAGCATCTGAGTGGAACTTTTCCCAGGTTGGCCTGGGATATGGATAATATGTCTTCATTTTACAGATGATGAAATAAATGCACAGAGTTGTCAACATCTGTAAATACAACCTAAGAATTCTGGTGCCTCCAGACAACACTGTTGAATATTTACTGCTAAGCTTATTCTTTTCTGGGAGATATTTACCAAGATTCATATAAGCCCCAGTTATGAAAACTTCTTCCCAGCCAGGATTTTCCATAGGATGATTGAAGATGTCAAAGGAAAGGTGTAAACTTTGCAGACTTCTTTCACAACACAGATTGGTTTTGCTTAGTCTCTTATATCCTTTTTCAAATCAATCAGTGCAGTTTAGGATAGCTCTTTGGAATGAAAAGTAAAGCCCTATACTACTACTACAAACTTCCAACAGAGCAAAGCATACCTAACATTTATGCTCAGAAATAGGTCCTTTTCCACTGCTAGCTCTTTTTCATGTGAGCAGTATAAAGCAAAATGGAAATGATTTCTGCACTAGCTAGTGTGACTCGGCTTATAACATCAAACAGGAACCCAGAGAACAAAACATTAGTTTCATGCTAGCTACAGTAAACAACATTAGACTGGCTGAGAGCTGTAGTCGGGTCCCAGGCAAAACAAGGTCTTTGCTAAACAACATCAACACAGTAACTAAAATGTGAATAACTAAATCATACACTGTGCAAACTGAACCACCAAATGAAAGTAAAGCGCTGAATTATTTGAATGCTCTTCAAACCCAATTTAAATTTCACCCACTACCGAGACCTCCATTTACTGGCATCATAACTAATAATGGGAATGCTGCTGAAATGTCAGTTTTAGCGAGAAGCCCATTAAGAGAATGAGAAAAAAAGAGACATCATACAAGAAAACCAGCCGTTTACAACATGGCATATAAGCTCCTTGCATAGAAATACAAAATAGCAGGGAATAAAAGCCAGGCAGTAAACTGTCCTTTTTTCCAACACATTCAGTAATCACATCCATCCAGAGCTTCACACAGGAAGCCCTGAATATAAATATTCCACAGCAGATGCTGCACTGGCATTAAAGTTCCCTGTTGGGGGACTGGATGATTCAAAGAGTAGTAGAAAATCTGTATGCCTTTAAGATATTGGTCTGAAACCAGCCCAGGTTAATTTTTGGTATGAGAGTCATTTCCATCTGAGAGGATTTTTTAGCCAGCTGGAAATGAACTGGATGTCTACTATGTCCCTAGAGCTGGCAGCTCTACAGAGACGCTGATATCAGGGAGACTGATCTGTTCCTGAATCCTACCAAGGTTTGTGGCTTGTGTAAGCATGGAGCCGTTTAGGAGGCAGGCATTCCTGTGCCATGCTGTGCATGCATGATCTTACTCCAAATTAAAGGTTACAGAGACTGAACAAATCCCCGCATTTGAGCTGTGTGCACATTCCTGTCCTCTGTCCCCAGCTGCACGGTAAAATACACCAGCATAAGCCACCAGGAAAAGCTGGTGCCACAGGCTCAAGTGGCACACGAGTGTTTGCAAGTACGCTCTTACCCAGGGCGAATTGCCCCTTTTGTCGTGTCCAAGTTTGCTCAAATATATTTGACCAAAGTGAGTACGAAAGGTTGTACACAGCGCTAAGATTAGGCTTCACAACATCACAGCTGAACATTTATAGAAATGTGGTTTCTTCTTGTTTTGCTTTGCTCTAGTTCCTGCCAACAAGGATCCCAAAGCCCCAGAGAGCACTAGAACCCTCCACGTCTTCTCTAAACACTGCCAGCTGTGTGATTGGGGGATTTTCAAGGGCTTCATTTCACATTTACCTTCCATGTTACCCTCCATCAACCATTTACTAGCCCATTCCCCTCCGTATTTTGTGCTTTTCAAAGGAATTGTCTAGCAGATTCTTTGAAGTTAACAGCATGTCTGATGTAAGTATCATAAAACCCACTGTAACTCTGCATGCAGCCTTGCTCTTAATCACTGGGGAGCTGGGAGATCATGCTGAGGGGCTTTGCAAGCAACCTACCCCTGTAAGAACCTGGTGGCCCCTAGAATGACCTCCTCATTGCTCATCTCTGTTTCAGAGCATGGGACCTTCTTACGCAGCTTGAGCAGCCAAAGCGTCCAACCCTTTGACAGATTCTCATCAATGGCTTTCCAAGCAGATAGAAATGTCATGCACATTCATTTTACCAGCTCTCTTACTGACCTCACCATAGAGAGTAATCAGGTTAGTTTGGTCTGGGCTGTTTTATGTACAGTTCTCTTGATCTTCTTTTATTTATAAATCTTGCTATTTCTGCCTATTCCATCAAACTGTCTTTTATAATAGGCTCCACAGGGCTCGGCTCTCCTCTCACAGGAGAATAAGTCAGGAATGTTTGTATTCAGCGAATGCTGCCACCCCGGTTTGAAACCATGGTCCTAATGATTAGCGTCAGTCCTCCTCATTTCGTCAAAGACTGAAGCTAAACTAAATGAGTGATGCTTACATGGTTGATAACTTTTTTTTTAAGCTGGGTTAACATGAGCTATCTTCTAACATGAACAAATTGATAGCAACACGAAACATTACACTCACTAGCTGGTCTGCTGCCCCTTGTCTACTATGTCCCTAAAATATCCCCAGGCAGATATGCCACATTGCACACAATATGCTTATTAGCACAGTTAGGAGCCATTAGGGAGAACTAGCAGAACTGTTGTTAAAAGGCCTGATGATGAGGAAAAAAAATTCTGGTGCCACTCAAGAAATGCAAATATCGTATTGTGGATGGCATAAACAGACTGGGCTTATGCCCATTACTCATGCTGCAGAAACTAAGAATTTGGTGACAGCATCCCAGCAAGTTGGGAGCTCCCTTACCCCACTGGAATGCAAATTATTTGAACCTGGTAATTTATTAGGTCCACTTTTTTTAAACATGGTCAGCATGAACCTGATCTCTCAGCTTGCAAACTCATCAGAGCAAGGACAGCCTGCAGAGCTGAGTTCAGAGGAGCCTGGTCCCAACTGGTGTTACCAAACAGCAGCAATGAAAAGCCAGTGACATCTTCATCCATTGTGCGTGCTTGTAGCTCGTTTGCATCATCACCATCCTCCTTAAGACAACTTTACTCAGTTCCTGTCTCTCACAAATTGATCTTTCTTGCACCAATAAACTTCACACAGATTCCCTCCAAAAGGGTTACGACATCTTTCCTCATATTCTCAGTTACAGTGTTTTTATCGATTAACTGTACTTCCACAATTCTACATTTCTGAATGGCTGACAAGAGCAGGCTGCCCGCTGCTCTGCTGCAGGTGTCTAAGGAGCAATGCTGGAGAGCAATGAAGAGATTTGCTCAAAGCTGGGCAGAGATGCTCACTCTGAAAAGAGCCCAACTCCCAGTATGCATTGTCTGTCTGGATGGGAGTTGGCAGGCTGAGGTTAAGGTACAAAGCTCACAACGATGCTGTCTCCAAGGCATGAAGACATCTCCATCTCCCTCCAGAGCTCTGTGAACTATGCACAGCCCATAGACAACAGCTGGCCCCATGTCTGCAAATTAGCTCAGAGAAAGCAGTTTCCTTCTCTCCTACTTCCCTGACAGAATTCCACTCAAAGAGTAATTAACAGGTCTTCTCATTACTGCTCACTCTCTTGAACTGTTGGAAAATTATCTGCTCTTTGGCAATTACTGTATTAGTTTGTCAAGGGCTTCCTACAGGAACAGGGCGTGCATGGAGGCAGCCCTCTGGGAGCTGGCTATGGGACAGGGCTTGGCAGGCAGCAGTAGAGGAGACCAGCAGTCAGCATTGTTGAAGGGGATACAGACTGCAGTCCGGGATTTGGAAGTCCGAAGAAACATGTGTGTATGGAAGAATGGCACAAGAAAGCTCTCAGCTGGAGTACTGCTTTCGCGTCCCTCTTTCGGACCATCTCTCTTGGCTGGGTTAAAAACTGTTATAATGATGGGTGATTTACTCCAGTTTTGGCTGCCCTCACAGGGGAACACTGGCCTGAGAAAGGCTGCCTTAAACCTGTGCAGGCGAGTGCTCAGAGTACTTCCCCAGGCTCTCAGAACTCACCGTGTTCAGACCATCTGATTATGAAAAGTCTGATGTGCCAAAACCCTCAGAGTCCTTGGTAGTTGTTGGACACAATAACTTATGGCTCCTTACTACCCCACTTACAGGGATCTCAGCAGATTCAGAGTGGTGGTGATTTTAGTTATATTTTGTGACATAGCTAGAGATTCTGCTAGGGAAAAAAGGTATTTCCTTGTCCTCAGGGTACCCATGCAGCCATGGGAACTTAACAGTTTCAGAACCCAGAAGGCAAACCTGAAGGAACAGGAATTTGTCATTTTTAACCCAAGCTGGTGAAATTCAGAGCTCTAACTTTTTTTTTTTTTTAAATAGCAAGGCTTGATTATATTACTTGATTTAGCTTCTTGTTATACCCCTGGGAAATGTAAATAATATTAACACCAGCTTAATTGTTAGTAGAAACTCCAAAAATTCCCATTGTAAAGTCACTGACATTATTGAGTCTTGGAAAGCAAGACTGGAAGAGACCTTGAGAGAGCATCTAGCATATTCCCTGTTCCCAAAGTAGGAACAGTTATGTCTAAGCTTAAATCTCTACAGTTACTAGCTCTAACTGGGACCTACTTAGTGATGACTTGAACATATTAGCTTTGGACAGCAGTTTTCTGATGTAAAAGAAGCCAGTATTTATAATCAGCTGACAGATTTGACACGCATAATATCTGCTATAAAATGTTCCGTGGTTAATAGGATCCAAATTGCCCAACTACTCATGTTCTGACCTAACCTCAGACTATACTTTTATCCCTTTAGTATTTATTAGTTTCTCTTCTTAGCAAATGTGCTCTTTTTATTATTCTCCTTGGAGTATTAGCCTGTTACTTCCATTTGCATTCCTGGCACTGGAAAGGAGACTCTTCCTTTTTCTAGTGAGAACCAACCCACATACACCTCATTGTCTGCCCCCGTACCCGCTCCACAGACTGACTGCTGCAATTAAATCTCAGGCAGTAACTTGAAGTAAAAAGAAACAGGCAAATGTTGGACAGGGGGTGTGAGAAACTGCAGTACTAGAAGCCAGTATAAGTGCTGCTAAACATGTAAAATAAATTGTTTAAAAGTGGGTTTCCCCGTCACCCGAATGTTTCTGTCCACTCTCACCAGTTCCACCTGCAAACAATTTAATGAAAACTGTACTGTGTTTGGATGGGTTTGCATAGCAGTTTTATGTGCCCCATATACTCTAGTTCAGCCTGCAGTAATCAGAATTCACATCCAAAAATTCTCTTTGATCTGGTGTCCTTACTGGCATTTTCTACAGGAAATTAAGGAAAGCACACAGCCCGGACTGGCCCTTGTGCTCTGGTCTGTCCAACATTATATAAGCAGCACTCACAAAGTTTGTTATTTATACCCATTCAGTGGACTATCCAAAAGCGTAAAACCCACATCTTTCATCAGTATAAAACTGGTTATGACTTCAGACAAAAAAAACCCCAAAGTATCACTGGTCTGGTGGCTTATATTCTCCAGCTGACAGCCAGCTTTTAATTCAATCCTTATTCCTGCATTCCTAAAAAAAAGGCTTCAGAGAGCTTAGGAATCTGGTCCAGTAGTTACTAACAGTAGCTTGAGACATGTGAAAGCTATAATCTATGCTTTGCTTTGCTATTATCTTCTCTGTGACGTTTCCTTTCCCTGGAACCATTTCAGCTGTGCCCTACTTTTTCCCTGGTCACCAAGGCTCTAATGTAGTAGTCCTAATAAAAGCAACACAGTAGGTACAGGGATTGCTGGCTCATCTTTGCTCAGCAGTGCAGTAGCTTCTTGGAAGCAAGCAGAGGTGCAAAATATAACTAACTACCTTTGCTATCAAAATCAGCAGGAGAAGCCAAAGCTAGTGTTGTCCTACTCAATGTGACTGAGTCCTGGTGCAGTACCCTTCTGCAGCAGCTTGATCAGTACTGCTACCTCTGTCTTAGAAAACTGAAGCAGCTAACGACACTGAAGCTAGGTGATTAGTCCAGGACGCAGTGAGGGTTTGTTTCAGAGCTGGGTTAGAATAAGAGAGTTCCCAGAAGCTGGTCCTTTGGTCAAATCACATCTCATTCTTCTTGTCCCTTCACCACAAAATACTGAGGTAAAAAATAACCCTCCAAAATCCCAGAACAGTGGTCACAGGTAGAGCATTTAGAAGCATTATCTGGAAGAAGCCAAGTAATATCTGCCTGTTCAATAAGAAGGGGTCCAGAATATACTTCTTTTGAGGGGTTTGGATGGGGCTGCCCAAGGATGGCATTCAATGCACCTTTGTCATGCTGTGGTTTGTTTATTGCCTTTGGTGTTTGTTTTTCCCCCCTATAGCATTTCCCTCTTATTCAATGCATCTTCAATTTTCTTATAATCAGATGAAATTATTTTGGTCATTTAATGTCCTGCAATCTTTAGATCTAATTCTTCTGAAAGAATATTGTGTGCCTCAATAACATATAAATGTGTATTACTGTCAGCAATGACTGCAGTTAAGGTTGCTCAGCTCTTTCTCACATATGACACTGGGAATGGGAACATATCTTTTGCCATCTCCAGGAAAAGAATGTAGTAAGGTAACAGGAGGGACCAGAGTTAGAGTAGGGAGCTAAAAAGGCACAAAAGGGGTGGAAGAAAGAGCCCCAGGGCTGGCTGGGAGTGCAGAGGGAAGAAGCTGGGTTATGGGCCAAGTAGATGGCAGAGGATCAAAAGAAGGCTCCGAGGGAAAGCAAGTGCAGGGCGACTACAAACTACAAGGAAGGGAGACAAATTTGGAAAGGGAATTGGAACTGATGGAATTTTGCTTGCTCATGGAATGAGTGAAAAAGGAAATCAGGAGAAAAGCTGGGGTAGAATAGAAAGCTCAAGAGAAGAGAGAGCTGACTGAGAGAAGGGAACAACAACACAGACCTGAAACTGAACCCATCCCTCCTGCATCACCTGTTGTCAGCCAGGATTGTGAAACTTCCTGACAGTGGGCATCTGGTCACTCCTTTATTCTGCATCCTTAATGTCAGGATTATATGACATATAGCTTGTACCCTGTTAGCTCCAGTGACAGAAGTCTGTGCTATGGATTTGAAAAAAAAACTATGTTAAACTCTAGATGCAAGAGTGGTTACAAGCCTTGCTCTGCCATGGATCTGAACATTAAAATCTTGTTGACTGGGGAAAACCATGTCTTTGTTCTAATGAAGGGAATTACACTATAAAAGATTTTAGAGACTGTTAATGTTGCAGCTCCACTGATCATGAAAGTGTACGCCAAACAGGTCCCAAAGATCAAAAAAAGGGAAAAAGTTTGCTCAACAGACTTTGCAGCTAGGACTTGAACGTGTGCATGTGTCCATAAAACTAGAGATGGAGGGCATGGGTTCTATTCTCCATGCCAAAAGAATGGCATGACCTTGGGCAATCTATTAACCTCTCCACACCTCAGCTTCCCCATCTATATAAAAGAACGAGAATGACGTATTTTGTACTTGACAGGTTTGTAGATCACCGAGACCTATGAGATACACCCAAGGGTAGCTCACATTAACCAGCTCGTCCTGCATCTCTAGGTGGGAGAGCCCCTGTTTCCATTTTATGCACCACCCAATACAGTCAGAATTGCAGTCAATTACAGTCAGGAGTCAGCTCCTGTGGTCCATTAATATATACCCTGGCATCTCACAATGCTGCATTCGAGAACTAATCTGCTTCCAGTCTCGGCTAATTGGAAAAGGTTTTTTTTCTCTATGTTATGTGGATTTCCAAAGTTAAATCTTGAGTGATAGACAGTGCTGTCACAGCAGCATTAAGTGTTTAGAGAGTGATTATTCTTGAAAGACTTTCATTTTTCAAACTTCTGCTTTCAGAAAAAGCTGTGGAAATAAATGAGAACACCAAGGGCTAAACAACACTTTGAGCTTTACAACAATGATCTCCAGAAAGGGGATGCAATAGCCCAAAGCCTTGCCTATTGCATTTACAATTACAAGAATCTGCAGGTTTCCTCATATCACTGTTGGCATTTAAGGGCTGGCATCATGTAAAATCCTATTCGTAACAGTCAGTGTGCTCCTGAGAGAAATCACTCTCAAAACGTCAATATACTTTTTTGTAACCTTTCTATTTAATAAAAAAAGAGACAGCTTCAATTAGTGAAGAATATTCCATATAAATTAGATTATTTTAAAAGTCCCAGCAATATTAAAAGATATTTTTAGTAAATGAACAGCTGTCACTTTGGCAATATTTGTAGCCTTTTACTCTCTTTTTTTTTTTTTTTTTAATTTTTAGTACCTGGTCACTTATTCCATGTGAGTCAAACCCACACTCATAATTTCTCACTACAGCTAACAGGAACTATGCCTGCTGAGAAGATGAATAAGGAATAT